>JBAGKK010400983.1:0-18259 GCA_037177015.1 Euceroptres primus
GAGCGAGGTGACCTTCGCGAGCTATAAGGATCTCGCGCGCAGCGCGAGGTTAAACGATAACGGAGCGCGAAGCGCGACGTTTAATAATATCGGAGCGCGAAGCGCGACGAGTATTTTGGATCGGAGCGCGAAGCGCGACGGCCACTTCGCGCGCCCTAGGCGCGCTCAAACTTACGAGCGAAGCGCGCGATGAGAATGTGCCCGCGCTCCCGAAGGGGGTCGGGCAGATTTTTTTCTAGTACTTTTGTAATACTTGAAAAATCGGTTTTTAAAATTAAAACTTTTTTCAATATCATAATTCACAGTTAAGGCATGAGAAGAAATGTTTCCTTGAATCGAAAGGAATCGTTTGATCTATAATATTAATATATTTTAATGAGAATCAAGAAAGTTTTGATCATTTATAAGATTTAAAAAAATGAACATTTACTTGAAACAAGTCGATTGACTTATATTATTAATAAATTTTATTGAAAATTAAGAAAATTTCAGTCACTTATAATATTGAAAAAAAATAAGATTTACAATTTCATTAAACTAATTAAGGCTTCTTCTATGAGGAAGCAAATGATCTATTTGCTATTTCATCATAAAGAGGAAGTAAAGTGCAAAAATATACCAAAAATATACCAAAAACATCCGAAGTCGAATTCACAGCTAGTTTTATTTTATTTTATTTATTTTATTTAGGACAAAAGAACCAAATGTGGATCTGGGGTTCAAATATGGGTCAGTTTTAATATTTGCTGTGAATTAATTTGGACCTTTGATCTACATTCAATTCCTTTACCTTATTTTATTTATTTAATTTCATTGCGTTTATTTTATTTTTTAAAAATTAAATTAAGAGAAAAGATAAATCATAACTTAAATAAAAATCCCACATTAATTTTAATTTCGAGTTTTAAAACCTTCGGATTTCGAGAAAATTTATATTTTATTCCTGCTGTAAAATAGATCTAAATGATACTTATCAAACAAAGGATTCCTCATGACGATGTATTTCCAATGTAGAATTTCACCTGCCAATGCCAAAAAACTTAGAAAGTAGCCAATTGATAATGCCACTAAGGCACCTTGCAATTTGTGAAAATTGACTAATGCTTTTTCAGATTCATTTTCTTGTCTCATTTCTGCAATTTTAGACCATTCCATCACATCCTTTAGCCATTTCTGGAGCAATCCTACTTCAATTGTTCGTTTTACCTGAAACAAAAATTTTAGGAAGCGAACTACATGCAAAAAATATTGTTTCCAGAGAATAGGTACTACAATTTTATTGATAGTTTTTTGATAAAATAAATTTTTTGAATTTAATAAAATCTCTGAATTTGGAAAGACTGGGCTAGATAAAATTTTAAAATAAAATATATTAAAATTTTTGTATATTTTAATAAATTTTATCTTTCTGTTTTTAAATCTTTGAAATCTAACCAGTTGATCAACTCGAGGTTTCAAAGGTGAATTCTTATCTAATCCAATAGATACTGGCATATTAATTATACACTCTTCCATGACGTGCAGATTTCTTTCTTCTGCAATATTCTGATTAAGCTCAGTTGCATTTTTCCTTAATTCATCTTCAAGAACTTGTCTCGTGACCCTGGCCTGTTGCAAAACAAAAATATTCTCGTAATAGCAAAACTGTCCTTTCGCTACTCGCGCAATGGCATCCTCTTCATTTGTTATCACTTCGAATCTGGTTCCTATTTTTTGCGAATTTACATCATCAGATGAGAGGAAAAAATCCTTTTTTTCTTCCCCCCAGCTTCCAACTGGAATTCGACTTCTCGCTAATTCTTCTACTGTGTCGATCGTCATTCTGAAATTCAAAAGAAAATATTAATTTATATACATAGTTTTATTTTTCTGAATTGTTCGTTAAAGATTGAATAAAAACATAAAAGAAATAAAGAATGAGTTTTATACCTGGCAACAGGATTTGCTAGAGCAGCAGTCAAACTAGCTCGATAAGTACAAGTGATTAAAATTGTATACAACCACCAACAGCCAATAAAAATTCTCATAGCAAATGCTTTTGGCAACAAAGGCAGAGAAACTTGCAACAACATGCTGTAAGTATACAGCATACTATTTTGAGGGTCACTAAAAAGATAAAGGCCTTCCATTTCTTCATCTAGTTCTTCTTTCAAAAGATTCTTTTTATTATTTTTAAATGTTATAATCCTCGTAGCTCTTTTCGTTTCTTCTATATTTATTCCTCCAATTTTCCAAAGGATTATTCGTTTTTCATAAAGGAGGGCGAATAGGAAAATGATAATTCCCCCTATTAAAAGAGTCAGGATCACCAAAATCCAAGAATAAAATCTAAAAGAATAAATAATGAAATCTAAAAAAATAAGAGTATTTCAAATATATGGTTAAATTTTAATTTAAAAATTAAGTCCGGTTACTTGAAAGGTAGAATAAGTAGTTTCCATGAATTTTCAGTCAATGACTCTGGAGTCAAAAAAGTTAAACACTCAATATTATAAGGCCAGGCCAAATCTATGATATTTAAATGTCGAGGTGTGTAATGCAAATCTCCGAGATAAAAAGCTGCATTTCCAGCATCAGCTTCTCCTAAAAGTCCAGTAGTTTCATTTTCTCCTACTTTTCCCCATTTTTCTCCCTTCACGTTATCGGGTGCGTAAAATGATGGTCGAAAATTGATGGCTTTAGCAATAATGATCACAAGCTGCAATAAAATTTCTTTAATAATTTGAAGTTTATAGAACTTTTTTATTTGATTAGAAAATAATTATTTTACTTAAAAAATGCATTTTATCGAAAAATTTTAATTTACTGAAAAAGATACATTGAAACATTTGATGTAGGTTTTTTATAAAGTTTTACGTGAACTATGAAACTAAGAACCGGTTTGTAAGTTAAATCTCAAAGAGAAAAAAACAGTTTCAACGTACGACGTTCATTTTTAGAAGAACTACATTTTACAACTTGTTTTAAATAAGCATAACCGTCGAGTAAAATATTTATAATAGAAGAGAATTAAATAAACAAATTTTTTAAATATCTACAAACTTCGAATTCCAATCCTAGGGCTTGAGAAGTTTTTTTGGAAGTATCTTTGTAAAAATCTTCTGCAATTTTGGTCACTGCCGGTATGTGTTGAAACACAGCAACACTGAAAAAATACATTTAATTTTCAATTAGAATTATCATTATAATATAATTATTGTAAATTTAATTTATAATTTTACAAACCGTAAGCGTTTGTGCCGGAGATTTTTAGTTTTTGGGGGAAAATGATCGATGCCGTATCGAAATCTGCCACGATACCAGGAATCAATATATTTTGTTTCAACAAGTCCTTTTACTCTGACAGGATAATAAATTGTATTTAGATCGTACCATTCTCGAATTACTTGTTCTCCAGAACGACTCTTGAACGCATTATATCGACGAATAAAAATTACATTGATAATTCGATTCCAAAGATATTGCATTTTTGGATGCAGTAATCGAAAATCGTTCATTAATATAAACATTGCTCTGGTATCGATATGACGCTCTCTAAATAATGGAAGAAAAAATTTGTTAAAAGTATTAACAAATTTTGAATGAGACTATAAATGATTAAATAAAGAAATAGTAAGTTATACATAAATATTCCTTATTTGGTCAAATTTTCTTTTACTTACTGCTCCACAAATTGTATTAATTTTGAAAGCTGTAATCCATTTGCTACTAAAATAATATACAAATTGCAAGCTGAGTCTCGACTGCTTCTCAGGATTGAAAGAACTCGATTTCTAGGAGGTGAAAATTCTTCATTGTCTCGTATTCTGAACTGTAAAAATCAAATCAATGATAAAATTAAATAAAAATTATTTTTTGGATTAATCTTTATTTATACTGTTTAATTTATTTTAGTTTTATTATTTTATGAAGAGAATTGATTTTAGCCTTACCTGATAAATAGGAAAAATATGGGAAATTTTTATTTCACCAAAATTTATTACTTCTCGATAATAAGAATCAGCGATGAAAACAATACCCTTTATTCGTTCCTTAATTTCTTCGATCATCCTTTCGATTAAATTTTTTAATTGCTGATTTGCTTGCCTTGGGCAAATTTGTTCCATTCTCAACGAACTGTAATAAAATTTTGATTTTATCTTATATTTGTACACCACAATTAATTTTATCAACAATAATTATATTATTTTAATTTGATTTTAATACCTCTGATTAACAGAAAAAACACCCTGTATTAAAAGTAAAACGATTATCATTATTGGTATTAAATAAAAATCTGCTTATGAGTTTGAAAAAAAGCAGAGACTGGTCTCTTATTAGGTTTTATTATCGTCGAATAAAAGTGATGCTCTACAGAAATAAATTATAAATTAACTCGATTAGGAACGATTTTCGAAGCTAGAAAATTGCTTACCTATCGATGTGAGAGATGAGGTTCATTTATTTTTAATTTCTAATTATCTAGGAAATGGATTTGCATTTTCTAAGATCAACCAATTTTAAATATTCATGTGACCTAATCGAATTAGGTAATGGATTTCAATTATTTAAGAAAATTTTATTTCAAAATTCAAATTGAAAAAAGTACATACAATTCCTTATTAAAAGCATTTGATTATATATTTTCTTATCTCTCGAACTTTTGATTTTTGGGTTCCGTAATCACTTTGAAAAAATAGGACATATCTATTCTCCCGAAATGTTGTATGGAGTATTTTTGTTTTCAAATTGAATTTTCACTTATTTTGGAAACTTAAAAATATTTTATTTTTCATTCTTTAACTCCTATTCTTAATTTTATTTTTTAATAAGTTTTGTGATTTTAATAAGTTTTGTTAATTATTGATCCCTATATGTTTTATTGTTATAAATAAATAAAGACGTTTTTCTATAATGTATTGTCGCAGCCAAAGAACTTTTTGTCGTTTAAGTATTTATGAAATTCAATTTTAATTCATACATTCAAGTTTTAATCTCTGGAAATGATTTTTTTTATACAAATAAAAATTTAAATTAATTTAAATTTCCTTGTGTTTATGTCTTGAATTTCCTGTTGTTTGATATGTACGATAAATTCTCAAATAAAAAATTGTCTGAGAGCTTTCAGTGCATTTGCAAACCAAATTCAGCATGACAATGCCAAAAAATAAATAAACCTCTGTCCATTTTTTACTCTGCAGTATCATTGCCAAAGTTGGCCAATAAAATTACTTTTTTGATGTTGGCTTAAAATAGAAACAATTAATAATCAGCCTTTTAAAATAATAAAAATGAGGTAATACTTAAATTCTATTTTAAGACTTAAAAAAATTAGATCTAAAAGTTGATGAAATTTAATTTTTAAATTGTTTCAGATTTTATACAAAGGGATTAATAAAAACGATGGATTTACTTCGTGATTTGCCAAAAGGACCTCTGGAGGTCTATCGAAAACGTGCTACTTTTAATTGGAAATCATTAAAAGTTAATTTATTAGGTGAAGGTTTAGTGAGATACGAGGTAAATTAATAAACATACAACTTGAAGATGTTTACTTCTTGAAAAAAATGTTAAATTCTCTTTTTTTCTTCTAGCAAAAATTATGGAAGTATATAGAATCTAGTCCTGAGTTTCAAAGGCCAGTTAAAACTGTGTCTTTGGACGAAACTCGAAGAAGATGTTATAGACAACTCAACTCCCTAGTTGAAAATGATATTCTGGTAAATATTTTGTAGGCATTAAAATTTCTAGACAATAAAAATTCTAAACAGTAAAGTTGAATATAATTTAATAATAAAATTGAATACTTCTAAACAATGAATTAAAATTTAATAAATACTCCTTTTCTAGCCAATCGATAATCCTGGCTGGTTCAACTATCTTTTTTTCTATGATGCCTCATTGCCAGTAGTAACAGGAATAACTCAGGGAATGGTGCCTTCAGTAATAATGACATTAGGCTCAGATCGCCATGGGGAAATTTTGGAAAAATTGCAGGAGGGTAAAGTGAGTAAATATAAAAAATAATCCAAAAGACTTTTGTCTAATTAAATTTAATTTTCTAGTATACTGGTTGCTTCGCTTTGACCGAAATTTCTCATGGGACCAACGTAAGAGGAATGCAAACAATTGCAAAGTATGATCCACGAACTGAAAGTTTTATTTTTCATTCTCCCAATTTTGAGTCTGCAAAATGTTGGGCTGGAGCTTTAGGTACAAAATTGTTAAATTAATATTAGACTAGAAAAATTTATAAATAAATATTAGACTAGAAAAATAGATATATAAACATTTATCTAGAAAAACAGATAAATAGAGTTTTTTCCAGCAGAAATCTCAATGTTTAATCTTAAATATTTACAGGAAAATCTGCAACACATGCAATTGTCTATGCTCAATTAATTACCCCAGATAATGAAAATCATGGGCTTCACCCTTTTATTATTCAAATTCGAGATCCAGAAACATTTTTACCAATGCCAGGAATTACTGTTGGAGATATGGGAGAAAAAGTAGCTTTGAATGGAGTAGACAATGGATTTTTGATGTTTAATAATTATTCCGTTCCTCGAATTAATCTTTTGAATAAAAATACAGATGTGACAAAGGAAGGAAAATACATGGCTCGAATTAAGGACCAAAGCAAACTTTTTGGTAAGATTGAGAATTTATACATAATTGAGGTCCATATTAATTTTGAATTTTGATTATTGATTCTAATTTGGAATAATTGTTATTTTTTAGGTGCATCCTTGGGTGCTCTTTCAAGCGGAAGAGTTACAATTACAATGATTTGTACAATGTATCTAACACTTGCTACAGTTATTGCAATTCGATACGTAGCTGTTAGGAAACAATTTGGACCTTCATCCAAAGAAGAGTGGCCTGTTATAGAATATCAAGTTCAGGTAAAATATAATTTAAAAATTAAATCTGGTTTAATAATGTTAGCTGAAGAATAAATAATTAAAAAATAAATAAAGGAATAAACAAAGAAAACTTCCGCGAAACAAGATTTATCAAGTAAATTTCAATAAAAATTTTTCAGCAAGGAAGATTGTTCCCTCATTTAGCAGCTATGTATGCAATGACCATTTTTTCTTTTGGATTCGTGAGAAAATCTAGAGAATTTCAAATTGATATGATCACCTCAGAGGATAAGGAAATGATAAGTGAAAAAGGAATGGAAATCCATGCACTATCATCAGCAACAAAACCTCTTTGTGGCTGGACTGCTCGAGATGCAATTCAAGATTGCAGAGAAGCTTGTGGTGGTCATGGTTACCTGAAAGGTAATTAAAATTAAGTATAAGTTTTTAATTACTTGTAAATTTTTTTAAGTATTAAATTTAATAATTAAAATTCTAGTATCTAGATTGGGTGATATAAGAGCAGAAAACGATGCAAATTGCACTTATGAGGGAGAAAACAACGTTCTGATACAACAAGCCAGCAATTGGCTTTTAGGTCAATGGGCAAATGTTCTTCAAGGGAAAAAAGTTGCTTCTCCACTTGGATCTGCATCTTTTCTAGAAGGATCTCAGGAAATTCTTTCCCTAAAATTCGATTGTTCTTCAATCGACCAGACGATGCAGCTTGAAAGTGAAATTCGATTTTCAAATAAATAATAAACCAAAACTGATACGAAAATGATTAAAATAAAAATTCTGTTCATTTTAGATCTACTTGTGGCTTTCAAGTGGCTGACTTGCTATTACTTGAAAAAAACTTACGAGAGAGTTAAAAAACTCAAAAATAACGGAAATGGGAATTTCGAAGCGAGGAACGATTCCCAAATGTACTTTGCTCGAACTCTTGCTTTAGTCTACGCTGAGGTATTTTATTTTTATTTAATTAAATTAACCAAGAATAGTTTAAACATTATATTTAGTGATTAAAACTGACGTTTAATTGATTTTTAAAAATTTAACAGCACGCCATAATTCAAACCTTCTGTCACCGGATTCAAGACCCAGAATTTAAAGCAGATGAAAGACTTGTTTTGACAAAATTGTGTTCATTATATGCTGCTTGGTCGCTCGAAAGAAGATTGGGAGATTTATTTGCAGGAGGTTATGCTACTCCTGATTCCCAAATTGATATTTTACTTCGAGAAGGAATAATAGCTGTGAGCAAAGATCTTGTAAAGGATGCTGTATCTTTAGTCGACGTTTTTGCTCCTTCAGATTTCATCTTGAATTCGCCTCTTGGAATGGCAGATGGCAAGGTAAATAATATTTTTTTAAAGTTAAATATTTGATTAAAATTTCGATTTTAATCATTTTTCATAATTTCCAGATATATAAACACTTAGAAAATTCCTTCTTCAAAAATCCAGAAAACCTTGAACGTCCATCCTGGTGGCAAGAAATAAGCAGATCCAAATTATGATGAAAGTACAAGAAAATCTAGTTTCTAACAAAAATCTAACATAAAATTAAGGAAAAGTTGTTACAAATTATTTTTTTATGAAGGAATTTTTATACATTATTTTCGAAATGTACTTAAACATTTTCTGTAAATAAAGTTGATTTCTAAGAAAAAGGTATTGGTTAAATAAAATAAACGAGAAACTTCAATGGCAGACTGAAAACTTGAGTCAGTGCAGAGGGAATTTTTAATTATACCTCCTTGAATTCACAATTGGCATTACCACAGCAAATTTCAATATCGGTCACTGGTTGTGTAATCTTGATTCTTAGTCACGATAAAATTTAGTCAAGTCTCGACAATCAGTTTAAAGAGCTCAAACAAATTTTTAAATAAGATTGACTAATTTAACTTTTAAAGAAACTTTTTTTGAATAAAATGGAAACCTTGGTTGATTTGCCAAAAGGGCCTTTGGATATTTATAGAAAGCGTGCAAGTTTTAACTGGAAATCGCTTAAAGTCCATTTGGAAGGCGAAGAACATGTGAGGTTGCAGGTAAAATATCTGGCATTTGTAAAATAATTTTTAGAGATTTTCTGTTATTTATTTTAAAAATAAATTGTTACAATTAACCTTAATAATAATTTTGATAATTATTATTAAATAAACACAACTACATTTTATACTTAAGCTAATAATTCAATTTAATTTAAACATTTCATTTAATAATAAATTATATCTTATATTAGTTTTATTGGGGTTCTTTCTAGAAAATTATTATTTTTCACAATATAAAACTATATATTGTAGGCGAAAATGTGGGACATGGTTCATTCTAATCCCGTATTTCGAAGATCAAAAAAACCCCAATCTTTAGACGGAACTCGAAGAAGATGTATCAATCAACTCAAAACTTTGATAGAGACTAAGGTAAATTATTCAAATTTGAATTATTTATTAATTTGAATGAAAAAAATGAAGTGAAAAATGAATATTTAAAGTAATTTTTTAAAATATAATTGCATAAAAATCGTAAGTATATTTTTTAACAGCCAGCTGATATTCCTTATTGGCCAGTTCAATTTTTCCAATATGATGCTTCCTTATCCTTAGTATTCAGTCTCAGAGAAATAACTGTACCCTCAGTGTTACTGAGTTTAGGAACTGAACGTCATGTTGAAATTTTTGAGAAACTTCAAACAAGAGAGGTAATTAAATTTAAATCATATTAAATTAATTAAATTAATTATGTACTCTGAAAAGTAAAGAGAAATATTCTCAATATGTAGATAAAAATATTAATATAATTAATACTTAATCAAAAAAATTATCATACATAGAATTTAAAAATCATTAAATTTGTTGTGTGAAGGAATATTTAAAGAAATAAATCAATGTTAGTTTATAGGCTCTTTTTCTTTAACGGAAATAGCACACGGAACTAATATAAAAGGCATGCAGACGACAGCAACCTATGACCCTCAAACAGAAAGTTTTATTTTCCATACTCAGAATTTTAAAGCTGCAAAATGCTGGGCTGGTATGCTAGGTGAGTTATTTTTGTTAAAAGTTTCTATAAATAAAATGATAGATTTAAATTAAATTGCGAAATAAATAAAATAATTATATTATTTATAGTTAAAATAAATTAATTAAATAAAAGTTAAAAATAAACAAAGTACACTTACTATAAATAAAACAAGTAAACTTTATTTAACTTTTAGGAATGACAGCAACTCATGCGATCGTTTATGCCCAGCTGATTACTCCAGATAATATTAATCACGGTTTGCATCCTTTTATTGTCCCAATTCGAAATCCCAAAACATTTTTGCCTTATCCAGGAGTGACTGTTGGAGATATGGGTGAAAAAATTGCCCTTAATGGCCTCGACAATGGTTTTCTGATTTTCAATCAATATTCTATCCCAAGAATAAATCTGTTGAATAAAAATGCAGATGTTACTAAAGAAGGAAAATATGTTGCTCGTATAAAAGATGAGAGCAAACGTTTTGGTAAGAAATTTATTATTTCGTTGTATTTCGAAATTATTTGAATTATTTGACGAAATTTTACAACATTTTGCTTAGGTGCGTCTTTGGGTTCTTTATCAAGTGGAAGAGTTGCAATCACATCATTTTCTGCAATTTATCTTACAACTGCTATAATTATAGCAATTCGATATTGTACAAGCAGAAAACAGTTTGGACCTTCTCCAGCTGATGAATGGCCAGTAATTGAATATCAAGTTCAGGTGAAACGTTTAAAACTTTTTAAACACTTTTTTATTTTCAGAATCTATCAAAATGATCAAAATAAGATAATTATATAATAATACAAAATCCCACACAGCTTTGTAAGTGATAAAATATTATTGAGAGAAAATAAAGATCAGTTTCTATAAAATCTATAATTTTTTATAGCAAGGGCGAATTATACCTTATTTGGCAACTGCATATGCTTTTACGATATTTTCTTCTTGGTTTGGAAAAATATCAGAGGATTTTTCAGCAAATCTGATAGGCGGTGGAGATCGAGAAAAGCTTAGTTTTTTGGGAATGGAAATTCATGCATTATCTTCAGCTGCAAAACCTCTTTGCTCCTGGACTGCTAGAGATGGAATTCAAGATTGCCGAGAAGCCTGTGGAGGACATGGATATCTAAAAGGTAATGAGCAAAAATTAAAAATTTAATTAAAAAATAAACAAAATTAAAAAATTAAAATTAAAAATTGAAAACGAATTATTCCAAATGAAAATAACAGTACATTTTTAATTGATTGAATATTCAAAACACATTAATCTAAGTGTAATTAAAAAATGCTTCAGCATCTCGATTAGGAGACCTCAAGGCAGAAAATGATGCCAATTGCACTTACGAAGGAGAAAATAACGTTTTGATTCAACAAGCAAGTAATTGGTTGTTAAGCCAATGGGCAAATGTTTTAGAAGGGAAGGAAATAATTTCTCCCCTCGGTTCAGCAAAATTTTTAGAAGATTCAAAAAATATTCTTTCCCTCAAATTCAACTGCAGGACAATCGAACAAACTCTGGAACATGAAAGTATAATATGTAAAATTAAAATAACTACACTGACAAAATTAATTAATAGAATATTTTTTATATTCAAAATACGTTTTTTAGATTTGCTTTTGACTTACAAATGGCTGATTTGCTACTACTTGAAAAAAACATACGAACGAGTTGAAAATCTTAGAAAAAATGGTGGGACTGATTTTACAGTGAGAAACGATGCTCAAACCTATTTCGCTAAAACTCTTTCATTAATTTATGCAGAGGTATTGTATATTTAATGATGGCTTTAAAAATGTTGAGATCGTTAACAAAAATATTAGGTTTCGAATCTAATATAAATTTTTGAATAAATAGCAAGCTGTGATTCAAAAATTCATCGAAAAAATCAAAGACCCAATTTTCGAAGACTCTGAGAGACAAGTATTATCAAAATTGTGTTCGTTATACGCTGCCTGGTCTCTCGAAAAAAAATTGGGTGACATTTATGCAGGTGGATTTGCTGATCCTGATTCTCAATTTGATGTTTTTCTCCGAGAAGGGATAATATCAATTAGCAAAAATTTGGTTGGCGAAGCAGTGGCCTTAGTAGATGTTTATGCTCCTCCAGATTTTGTTATAAACTCTCCTCTTGGAATGTCCGATGGCGAGGTAAATTCCTAAAAATATATGTTATTTTTTAAGGTCATTAATTTTTAATTTTTAATTATATTGAAATTGTTCTTCCAGATATATAAACACCTTGAGGAGACTCTTTTGAAAAATCCATCAAATTTAAAACGAGTTTCCTGGTGGAAGGAAATACGAAAATCCAAATTATGACTCAGGACGAAATAAAAATTAGATTATTATTTTAATTATTCTATAAAAAATTGTATTATTTAAATTAATTAAAATGTAGGTCTTGAAGAAAGTCCCCTTCTCCTACTTCTCCCACCTCGAACCGCTTATGGAATGATGAACTAAGAGAGCAAAGTTACAATGACAGTCTTATCTTTGATTAAGACGACAGCAAATGTAAATAAATCGTCCTAAAGAAATCAGACAAATTTGCATTTATTTACTGCAATTGGTGTTGTTTAAATTTTATAAATCTGAGGTATTTGAAGCATCACGTTATTAAAAACTATATCTGTGTTAGAAGAAAGATATTTTTAAAACGTGCTTTAAGGTCAGTTGCAATTACTTTCTTTTATTCAATTCCTTATCTAGTGAATATTTGAACAGTTTACACAATTCCAGTGATAAGTTATAAATTGCAATTCATGTTCACAATAAAAAGAAAAACAACTTTTATTTTTGAGCTCGAAGAATCTAAATTATAATTCTGCAGATTTGTTTCTCGGAAGTTAATTACTAAAATATTTAGCAATTTAATTGGAATATTTTCTAATCAATTTTAGGTAAATTCATAGAAAATGGAATCGATACGAGATTTGCCAAATGATGGACCACTGAAGGAATATAGGAAAAGAGCAAGTTTTAATTGGAAATCAATTAAAGTGCATTTAGAAGGTGAAGAGTTCGTCAGATCACAAGTAAAATTGGCCATTTTTTACTATAATTTAGAAAAAAAACCTTATAAAATTTATTAATTAAAAAAATATTTAAGTAATTATTTAATTTATCTTGCAGGGAGTATTGTGGAAATTCTTGGAACAGAAGCCAGAGTTTCAACATCCCACGAGATCTTTAACTCTAGATGAAATTCGTAGGAGATGTTATCGACAAGTAAAAGCTATTTCAAAAATCAATGTATGCAAGATTCATCTATTTCTCAACACATAATATAAAATATATTTCTGAATACTATAATGTATTCAGAAATATCTTCAATTATATAAATGTCTTCCATTAGAAAAACAAGTCTCGCAGATGGCATTTCTTATTAAGTCTTTACGACCCTTCATTGCCGCTACTAAGAGGTCTTAGTAGAAATACTGTTTCAATTGGAATTCAAGATTTGGGTACAGAAAATCATCAACAGCTAGCACAAAAATTTATGGATGGCAGGGTAGGTTAATCCTGTAAGTTACTTAATTTTGCTTGATACTAATCTGTAATTTAATTAATTAATTAATTTTTTCTCGTTTTATTAATTTCCTTCTAGTTCATAGGATGTTTGTCTATAACAGAAATATCCCATGGAACAAATCTCAAAGGTCTTCAAACCACAGCAACTTATGATGTTCAGACAGAAAGTTTCATTTTCCAGACTCCAAATTTCAAAGCTGCCAAATGCTGGTCTGGTCTTTTAGGTATAAAAAGAACAATAACAAAATAATATTATTTTATTACTCACTAAATATTTAAATACTTTTAAATTAATTTTTTAATTTACTTTTTAATTTGTTTTTTAAATTATATTTTCATTTTACAGGAAAGACAGCAACTCATGCTCTTATTTACGCCCAATTAATTACTTCAGATAATATTAATCATGGTCTGCATCCATTTATTGTTCCAATTCGAGATCCAAAAACGCTTTTGCCTCTACCAGGAATAATTGTTGGAGACATGGGGGAAAAAATTGGTCTCAATGGAATTGACAATGGTTTCCTGTTGTTTGAAAACTATTCCCTTCCTCGTGAAAATCTATTAAATAAAATTGCAGATGTAACCAAGGATGGAAAATATGTCACTATTATAAAAGATCCTAGTCAGCGTTTTGGTAATTTTGGGAGTCCTGTTTTTATCAGAATTGATTTTTAATTTTAATTTAATTTTTATTTTCAGTTGTGCTTTTAAATAGTAATTATCAACTTAAATAGTATTTATTAATTCTTAACAGGAGAATCTCTAAGTCCTCTCTTCAATGGACGAATGGGAATTATATTAAATAGTACAATGTATTTGAGACTCGCTTTAACAATAGCGATTCGATATTGTGCCTGCAGAAAACAGTTTGGTCCATCACAAAATGAAGAATGGTCTGTGATCGAATATCAAGTCCAGGTGAGAATTTTTTATTAATTATTTGTTAAAGGTATTTTAATAGGAAATTAATTAAAATCGTAAGAAAAATAATATAAATTCTTACAGCAAGGACGCCTTTTTCCTCATCTTGCAGCTTTGTATGCCTGGACCATATTTAGTTACGACCTTTTCGAAGCAATCGAAATCCCCTCGCAGAAGTCGAAAGATCTGAAAACTCTTGTTGCTGAGAGAATGGAATTACATGCACTTACTTCAGCAGGAAAACCTCTTTCTTCTTGGACTGCTCGAGATGCTATTCAAGATTGTAGAGAAGCTTGTGGTGGCCATGGATATCTAAAAGGTTTTCAAATTTAAAAAAATTCCTAAATTTTAATATTAAACTTCATAAAATTAAATTCAATGAAAATTACGTAGATATTTGCATAAGTTCTGAAATTATAATATTAAATTTCATAAAATTAAATTTAATAACAAATAATTAGATATTTTCATAAATTCTTATTTTAGCATCTCGATTAGGAGAGATGAGAGCAGCCAATGATGCTGGATGCACTTATGAAGGGGAAAACACAGTCTTGATTCAACAAGCGAGTAACTGGCTTCTAAATCAATGGGCGAATTTTTTGAAAGGAAAAAAGGTTGCATCTCCTTTTGGAACCGCTAACTTTATAAAAGATGCAGAATATATTCTTTCTCTTCAATTTAATTGTTCCACAATCGAAGAGACTCTGAATTTTGAAAGTAATAATTATTTACGTTGAAAGATTATAAAGTTCCAAATTTTTAATTATTATTGAAATAAAAAGATTTATTGCATTGCAGATCTTCTACTGATGTTCAAGTGGTTAAGTTGCTATTATCTTAAAAAAACTTACTACCAAGTTCAAGATCTGAAGAAACAAGGAATGAGTTCTTTCGAAATTAGAAATGAATCTCAAATGTTTTCAGCTCGAACACTTTCTTTGGTTTATGCAGAGGTATAATAATTTTTGTTAAAATTGCTTTCGGCACCTATTAAAAATTATAATTTTTATTTATTTATTAATTTTATTTTATTATATAGTATTTATTTTTATTTATATCTTTGTCAATAACACTGTCCGACATTTTTCGACTTTTTTTATGTCCTTTAATGAACTCTGAGTGATTATTATAGGATATTTCCCGTAGATTACGAATCCGTTGAGAAAAATGCTCTAGCACGTCGAGTTTTTCTAAATTGGTGTCAAATGGTAAAAAAACACGTTTTTGACACTTGTTTGAAGCTCATCAAATATTAATGAGACGTGCTAGAATCTTCCTCATGGGCTTATGTGAAAGCTTGAACCTTATACTTTAAACCGAAAACTCAAGGAAAGTAACGTCCAGCCGATAGGAACAGCTTCTTCGTCCAACACGCTCCAGCCATGCTAGTCGAGCAAAACGGACGCCACGCCTGGAACATGCTGGTCGAAAAAGCTGTCCCCAACGGTTCTGCATTACTTTCCTTCAATTTTCAGTATAATAACTTTATAGTATAAGGTTCAAGCTTTCATTTAAGTTCATGTGGAAGATTCTAACATGTCTCATTAATATTTGATGAGCTTCAAACAAGTGTCAAAAACGTGTTTTTTTACCATTTGACACCAATTTAGAAAAACTCGACGTGCTAGAGCAGTTTTGTCAACGGATTCGTAATCTTCAGAAAAAATCCTATAAGAATTACCTAGAGTTCTTTAAAAGACAAAAATCATGTCGGACAGTGTAATGATTGAAAAGCTGAAGTATTAAATTCATAGAAAATTAATATGAATTAAAAATTTCTTAATTTCTTATTCTATGAATATTTAATTTGATTGCATATTGAAGAATATTGAATATTTAATATTCTATTTGAATTTTCTTCCATTGAATTATAAAATTTTCAGCACGCTGTGGTTCAAAGTTTCGTGAATCGGATTCAAAACCCAATTTTTGAAGACTCAGAACGTCAAGTTTTATCAAAATTGTGTGCAGTATTTGCTGCCTGGTCTCTCGAGAAAAGATTAGGTGATTTTTACGCTGGTGGATTTGCTTCTTCAAGTTCGAAACTCGATGTTTTACTCCGTTCTGGTATAATTTCCATCAATAGGAATTTGGTGAATGAAGCTGTCACTTTAATCGATGTCCTTGCTCCTCCAGATTTTGTTGTTAATTCTCCTCTTGGAATGTCTGATGGCGAGGTGAATTTTTTTTATCTATTTAAAAAATAAAGAAATTTTTGTAGATATTCTATCAAACGACGAAATTTCTACATTTTTCCAGGTGTACAAACATTTGGAGAAGACGTTTTTCAAAGATCTAAAAAATTTGGAACGTCCTTCATGGTGGCAAGAATTACATTCCAATTTATGATAAAATACTTTACAACCACTCACGAAAAAACATGACAGGAAAATAATGGAACGAAGCGTGCCATTTTATGCTTGTCATTTTTCTGTCATTTTCTGTAGTTTTCTCTCTGATCTCGAGAAAATAAGAGGTAAAAAATGACAGAAAAAAATGACACGCCTGTCATTATTTTCCTGACATCCCGTGGAGTGGGGCTATTAGGTACAACTTTTACATATTTTTAGAGTATTTTTTTAACTTTGCGCATAAGAAAATTTTTTTTAGCTTTTTCATTTTTACAGACAGAGGATTCAATTCTGAAGAGAAATCAATTATTTCTAGATTTTTAAATCATTTCCTACTTACTAATTAACATTGTTGAAAAGATGTACCTTTTTGTACCGCCGATCTTCTAAACAGGTACGTTTATTGTTTTTTATGTCTTAAATGAATAAAAAATGTTTTTAATACTTAAATCCTATTTAAAATTATTATTTAACTATTTGAGAATACTTTCTGATGATAAAAAATGAAAAATGTTTAATTAAGGAATTCAGGTTAATTTGAGATTTACCAAGCAGAAAAAAATAAAACAATTAAACATCAACATTAATATTAACGAAATATATTTTAAAAAGGATCTATAATTTTTTTAGCATCCATTTAAGATTCTAAGGTCATATCCAACCATTTAATTTACTGACCATCCGGGCCATCCCCAACTGAGCAATTTATGATCTATAATCTATTTAACAGATATTTGACTGATAACTATAATCTATTTAACTAATTTAACTGATACAAATTTTCTTCTGGAAGAAAAAAAATTAGCTCTACATTAAAATAATAATAATTACAGATAACTTTTTAGAGATAACATTTCCTGTTATAATTAATGTTAAAATCTTCAAAATGCAGCACAAAAATTTAATTCTGCCATCGATTGAGCTGCAGAATCGAAAATAATAGAAACTGAAAAGTGAAGTTCGATTTCTGACAGGTATCCTCATATTTTATGCAGGTATATGTCGAAAACTATCAATCATTGTGAAATATTATTTAAAATTAGCTTCGAATTTTCATATAAACCCTTCGAACTAATTAATCAAGACACGAACTTGCATTTATGAAATAAATTCCCTTTGTCGTCCGCCAGTATTATTCCGATTTCTAGCCGAATGTCAATTTTTCATAACCCTATTATATGTCATTTATACGCCAGCGTGTTCTGCGCCTAAGATTTGTACCTTTCCGTCAGCGTGTCCCGCGTCTAATACTTGTATCACTCTGCCAGTGCGTTCTGCGCCCGGCCGAGGTTCGCCCGCCGATTGCTAGGCGGCGACCGGCCAACAGCGTCTCACAATAAACTCCGCGCGCTGAAGACACATAACACGGTCTCCGTGCAACATTAAGTGCCTTCTCTCTCCGGCTGTATATTGCATACCTCAATAACACGAGAAGTACCAGACAGAGAGAGTTTCGGATTTCTGCTCCGGAACCTAGTTCTTCCCGCAAAACAATGATGCCAATACTGGCGCCTTTTGCTACTGCGCTTGCGTTTGGGTCGCGCACGGGTTGGCCGCAGTTGGCGC
>JBAGKK010401087.1:0-18256 GCA_037177015.1 Euceroptres primus
TTCAACCGTTTCATAGTATAAGTCTTTAATATTATCGATTTCATTTTTGTCTGTTGTTTCGGTCGGGCAGTGCACGTCTAACTTCATATTTAGAAAAATTAAATGAATATAACCTATTGTTCGTAAAGCTTGGACACTTACTACAACAATTAGACTGACTGATATTTTGTATTATACTTCTCGACTGATTCTAGAACTAATTGAATTTCTTATTCTCTATCTAGAGACACGCCATTTTGGACAAGTTGGTAACATTAAAATAAATAATTCCTATAAAAAAGTGTTTTCAACCCAGTTTTTTAAATAGAATTTAGTACATTTACATTTACATACATTTAAATAAATGTATACAAAATTAAACATCATAAATTTAAGGCTTACAATTTACAACATGTGTTAGAGACATAAAATCCTAAACTATGTGAAAATGACCCATATCTTCTGCTTTTTCTAGAATCTTTTCTATGTGTATTTAAAAAATTAACAGATATCGTATTGTGAAGTACGCTTCAGAAATATTGTTTATATTTCCGTGCAGCTGAACATTGATTTAAAGAAACAATTTTTTACGATAGAATTATTTTATGCGAACAAACATTCATTATGGAGATTTCATTATAAGTGAAATTTATTTAATTAATGCAAGCGAAAGTACTATTAGCTTCTGCAAAATATTTATTAAAAATCAGATAATGTATTCCTGAGAATAAATGATATTGTACTTAAGAATTGTATTAACAATTTTTTACGATAGAATTATTTTATGCGAACAAACATTCATAATGGAAAATTTATTATAAGAGAAGAGAAATTCATTTAAATAATGCAAAAGTGCCATCAGCTTCTGCAAAATATTTATCTGGTATAATATTTATCTGATACTTATCTGATATTGTATTTAAGAATTTCTTATTAGAAATATTTAAAAAAAATAAAATATGTATACTCTTGATTGCAATTACTAGTTCCCACTCAACAGGGGTAATGAGATAATTTCATTAAAGCTAACTGCAAAATTTTTAATGATATAAAAGTTCAGTATTTTTGGAACATCAAGGAACAAGGCTTTATACCTGTAATAATTACAGCGATAATCATGAAGCCTAGTCCCGACAAAGGTAGGCAATTAGGGAACGATCGCGAACCAATGCAGGTGGTTGTTAATTGGGTTCTAATTACCGCAATAAATCCCATCATTTTTTCGGCTTCGATGCTTCCGCATATGACTGGCTGAAACTGAAACGTCAAAGAACTTTTGATTTAGGGATAGTCTCGATTTACGAGCGGATCACTGAAAAGCAGCTCGTAATTTTCTTTTCCTACCTTCCGACATCTTGGAAATTTATTAGCCTTCAATTGAAATAATCCAAGAATTTTATTGTCTATAAATAAATTTCTTCAATTAAAAAACGATTTTATTCATAAGCAATAATTTAAAAAAATGTCCATTTCCTCTAAAGGAAATAAATAATTCGAAATGGTAATAAATCCGGTAATATACTGGCAAAAGAGGAAAAAATACACGAATTAAAATGAATAAAATATAAATTCTTCTTCATGGAATGACACATTCGCCGATGTACTTTTGTGAGCTTTATGGGATAAAATAAATTTAATTTATACTCGAGTTTCAAATATGGGACATTGTTCTTTTGAATTCATTGCATTGCATTGGCAATGTGAACCAGACTGATTAAAACTCAATTGTGGTTAAAATGAAAGCAGTTGGATTATAATTAGTTTTGGATTTCAAGTAGTAAGAAACGTTCGGCTTCCAATTACTTAAGGGTAATTCGATAGAGCGAGATTCGGTTACCCTGGACCGCCTTTCGAGTAAAAGTAGAAAGCTATGTATATCTTTCTCTCCTGCATTCATGCTCTCTCTGGGTTATTTATTGCCGTTCTCGATTCCCAGCATAACATCTCTACTTTTTTCAATAATTAGAGAAAACTAAATTTCAATTATTAACTAAATAATTGTCTTATAAATTATTTAAAATTATTTATTTAGTTATTTATTTAGTTATTATTATTATTATTATTATTATTATCTAGTCATTATTCACTTCTTTTAAATTAAAATTTTAATTATTTTTGCCATTTGAACTCCTTTAAATGAAATTATTTCTTTGAGTTTCAATTCCTCCTTGAAGATTCCCCTTTCGAATTCACATGCAGGTATCCAGGAACGAAGAAAGGGAATTACAGCGTAACATTAAGGGAGGGTTTACGTGAAAAGGATTATCCTATGATTAATGCCAGAGATACAACAGATGTATAACCCCGAGGAAAGCCCAAAAGGTCGGGACGTTTGAGGTGAACTAACTTTTTATGTGTCTGGCTAGGCTCTCGCATTGTGTTTTCCGTCGGGTCTTAGATAGAAATAAAGGTGACAGCTTCCGAATGTTGCTTTGATACGACATACGTCCTCTTTAATTCGTATCGTAACGCTGGGATTTGATTCTCACGTGCCACTGGGCTTTAAAAGTCTTGCCTCTTCTTTTATGGAAAAACACATTCCCCTTTGGAAATCAAAGACATCCAGCTGTTCTGTGCGCTTGATCATTTCCGCTCCGCAATTTTATAGTTGGTGGCACATTCTCTGAGGAACAATTAAATTTTCATTGCACATAAATGTCACTGATTCTTTTCTTATGGCGGAAGAGAAAAAAAGGAGCTGCAGATGAAAAATAATAAGAAACAAAAAAGAAGCATCAAAAAGGTCAATAATACACATAGAAATATTTGGTCTCAAAACTTCTGTGGATCAAAAAATAACCTTGAACTGACACGCGGATAGAAAAGAAGGAAATAAAGATCATAAATAGTGGTGTGAGTAACAGTGGTGGGGTATGAGGGTGAGGTGTCCCGACGAGCCGATAATTGGACGCCTCGTTACTTGGGGTTACTCTACCGGCGTCGGAACGCTCGAAACATCGCGCCTTGCTCTCGTTGGCGGTGCTTTAAGTCCTGATCCTGCGCGTAGATATTACCAACAATCTACATAAACTTATATACCTACCCACCTAGATTTAACCACCTTTCCCGGTACAGCACACCTTCCGTCTCTGTGAGTTTGAGCATGAACATAGAGGGCACTTCATTAGGAGGAAAATGTGGGGAAACTTGATGCTGCTTTCTCAGCGTCAAACTGAAAGCAACCCCTTCGTCTTCTCTGTCCACTGATTTATCTCCTTTTCTCTTTCCCCGCTCCATCCTTATCACCAGATTCAACTTTGTGTGTATCTCTCTTTCCAACACAGAAAAAAGGATGTTTTTTAATTCGTTTGAATCTGAAGCTTTTGATAAATTAAGGGAGTGCGGTTGGTTTATATTAGTGGAGGACTTGTTCTCGGATGAAAAAATATTTATAGGAGCGATGAAAACGCTTCTGGTAAGCGTCGCTGGGAAAAGACAACGCTCTGATTTTAGAGAAAATATTTATCTGAGATGTGAAAGAGTTTTAAAGTTCTTTGAATTTTAATTAGTTTGCTTTTTAAAAATTTGGGTTAAGTTTTAGACTATAAAGGGAAATGAGGCAATTGATGATGTTCACTCTTTATGCCCAATTTAAAAAGTAATTATTCTTGAAAAGAATTTTTTTAAATCTGTTCCGAATTATCTAAAGGAATAATTGCTATTTAGGAATAATTGTTCCTACAAGGAATAATTGCTGCCTACGATTAGGGATGTTCAGATGTTCGCCCTTTATCGCATTTCAAATTTTTAAAATAGGTTTATAAAGTCTAGGAAAATAACCATATTTTTCAATATAACAAATTTTAAAAGAGAAATCCAAGTGCGATGTAGAAAAAAGTAGTTGAATAAACTATTAACTAAAAATAGTTTATTTAACATTAGTTATTTGAAATTTTCTTTCGCTTAAGAAAAGAATCGTAATCATAAAACCGTAAAAATATACTTGCTTGGTAAATAGATAGTTGGATAAAATATTTGTTATTTAACAATAAGCTCTATGCAAATTTAACTGTGATTTAATAAAATTCATCCAAATAGAATTGAAGGTGATATTTTAAAGAATAAAATACACTAATAATGATGAAAACTGAATTAGAATTATGATTTGTTTGTAAAGCGGAAGAAAAAATACAAAATATTAAATAACTAATTTTAAATAAACAATTACAGATTCAACTATTTTTTCTAAATCACAATTAAATCTCTCCTTTAGAATTTGTTATATTCAATAATGCAGTTACTTCCCCACTTTTACAAAGTTTATTTATCAATTCATCAAAGTTTATTTTATCAATTTATCAAAGTTTATTCAAATTTGAGATATGATTAAAGATGTTATTATTTTAGACCTTAATGTATTTAGAAAGTTGGTTATATGATAATCGGGTGAATATCTTTAAGGATGTTTTTCTCGTACAGTCACACTTAAATTTAATCAATTTTTATTTTAAATTATAAAATCAACAAAAAAAAGCCTTTCGTTATTTCCAATGATTTTTAGAAGAGAAACCGAAGCGTTTTATGTAAAAAAAATAGATTGAGTTATAATTGTTTATTTAAAAGTAGTTATTTGAACATTTGTGTCTTTTACTTCGTCTTATGTTAGACAAAAGTAGTAATTTTCATTATATTTCAATTCTCTATGGCTCATTTTGTTCCTGAAAAGATCGTTTCAAATTCTAATTGGTATGTTCACTGTCAGAAATGTTCGTTTTCTGGCACTTTTAGGTTACAAAAGTAACAGAAATTTTTGTGATATTTAAAATACTTCTCATAAACCGTATCTAAAAATTACCAAATTGTCAATGAAATTTACCAAACTGTAACTGAATTTTTATGAATATGTCTTAAATTTCGGTTACGGTAACTGAATTTTCCTAAATTTATCTTAAATTTACCAAATCGGTACTGAAATTTACCAAACTGTAATTAAATTTTCCGTTAGACGTAACTGTATAAAACTTCAGTTACCTGAACGTAAAATTTTTCTGTTAGAGTTTCAGGATTTTATATGTTATAAGTTTCAGAATTGTCAGTTACAAGCATCGTAAAATTACCAAAATGTAACTGAATTTTCCTAATTTTTTCTTAAATTTACCAAATTGTAACTGAAATTTACCAAACTGTAATTAAAATTTACTAAACTATAACTAAATTTTCAGTTACATGTAACTGTATAAAGCTTTAGTTACCAGAACGTAAAATTTTTCTATTACAGTTTCAGAATTTTAAGTTATCGGTTTCAGAATTTTCAGTTACAAGCATCGTAAAATTACCAAAATGTAACTGAATTTTCAGTTACTTGTAACTGAATTTTCCGAGATTTTTCTTAAATTTACCAAATTGTAAATGAAAACCAAACTGTAATTAAAATTTACCAAACTATAACTAAATTTTCAGTTACGTGTAACTGTATAAAGCTTCAGTTACTTGAACGTAAAATTTTTTCTATTACAGTTTCGGGATTTCAATTTACAAGCTTCAGAATTTTAAGTTACAAGCATCGTAAAATTACCAGAATGTAACTGAATTTTCTGTTACTTGTAATTAAATTTTCAGTTACTTGTAACTGAATTTTCCTAAATTTTTCTTTAATTTACCAAAGTGCAACTGAAATTTACCAAACTGTAACTGAAATTTACCAAACTGTAACTAAATTTTCAATTACACGTAACTGTATAAAGCTTAACATAACATAAACAAAATTTTTTCTGTTACACTTTCGGAATTTTAAATAAAAGTTTCAGAATTTTCAGTTACAAGTATCGTAAAATGACCAAAATGTAACTAAATTTTCCGTTACTTGTAACTGAATTTTCCTCAATTTTTCTTAAATTCACCAAATTGTAACTGAAACTTACCAAACTGCAACTGAAATTTCAGAAACGGTAACTGAAATTTCAGAAACGGTAACTGAAATTTCAGAAACGGTAACTGCATAAACCTTCAGTCTCATGTCTCTGAAAATTGACATGGAAATTTCCAACAGTGTAAACAATAATAATTTTGGATTTATTTGCCTTGATTTTATAAATCAACATAAAGATTTGAATTATTTTTAGGTTGGCTATACGGGGAGTAATCCTTAATAGCCATTGGAATATTGGAAATTATAAACAGGATTTTTGAATTTGGGAAAGGAATGTCATATGGGTGAAAGGAATAAAATTGTCAAGGACCATTTTATCGGCTCATTTTGAATTCAGTAGAAATTATGTTTTCGGAGAGTGTGTTTCACTAACGTGGAATATTTCGGAGTTCAGACTTTTTGTTTCTCAGTGTTGGAATTGGATTATATTTTGGAACATTATTATTATCATCAATCAAACAATGAAAATATCGGAGATGCTCTGTGGGGTGTGTTTCGGTGGGTGTCGGTTTTTTTTTTGTTTCATTAGTTTTCATTAGTGGATAAATTTTTTCTTTGTGTTTTCGCCGCAGTTAATTTTATATGGTTTCTCTACGGCAATACGGCAGTCGTTTTTCATTCCGGTGAGTAACAACAATCATCCTAATTTTTTCCAATATCTAAGATATATTCCGAAGTGTATATTAAAATATGAAATTATTTAGAAAAAAATGAAAAAGATAGATTTCGAAGTGTATATTAAAATATGAAATTATTTTGGAAAAGAATGAAGAAGATATATTTCGAAGTGTATATTAAAATATGAAATTATTTTGAAGAAGAATAGAGATATATTTTGCAGAAAATGCTGATGTGCTAAATTGTATCACAATCTTTCAAAATTCTTCAAAAAGCAGATAACGTCTTTCATCCCTGTATCTCTAAAAAATTTCGCGTTTTATCAAGAATCAAGTACCTCCTCCGTAAATTTCTCAAGTTCGAAAAGGGGTCGATCAAAAGATTCGCGAGGGTCTATTGAGCGAGCCAGACAGCATCAAAAGCAGGTTCGTCATCCGTTAAAGACACGGAGTTGTGCTCAATTAAAGATCGGAAGTAGTCAAGTCTGTCCACTTCTCTTTTTCCCCCTTTTCCCTCTCAATACTCTTCTTCCGGTATCTAGTATCGTATTTCAGGAGGGTTGTGACCAAAGGGTCCGTGTTCGATATAAGGGAACCTAACCTACTCTCTTTTAAATCCAGTGGATGACTCAAACAACCCTTGTTAAGAAGCTCTCAGGTTCTCTTCGATCTGTGATATATTTCATTCACAGCTCCTTCGCACGAGTCTTACACCTTCCTGAAAGGTGTCATATGACGTGAAATTGCGGGAGCTGACGCTGGCACAAACTTCCAACTTGGATTCGCCTGTCTCGATTCGATCTGGAGTATGGATGTCAAATTTTGACAACCCCAAAAGGATGGTCCCTTTCTGAGATGGTCCACCTAACTCTGGAGCTAGTTTCCAGTAACGAGGAGAGTTATTGGATGTCGTGCCAATCCGAGAGGGCGAGTCGATAGCCCCAGACTGTGGTTTTTTTTATACATAAGGACTGACTTGTTCAATGCTCATCTTCTACTCCTTTTCTCTAACTTGAGAAATCCTTATTTCTCTTCGAGTTTTATTTCCTGACCTTTTCTTACTTTTCGAAATTATTTGATAAATAATATTTTCGAATAATTTCGATAAATAAAATTTTCGAAATTATTTGATAAATAAAACTATACTAGATTTTTTGACTTGAGAATAATACTAATGAAATTAATTTGTTTTTGTTTCAGGTAAGTCATCTGAATACCAGTTCATCAATTTTAAAACTGCAGTTCGTAAGTTTTTTTTAAATGAGTGATTTAGAAATGAGGAGTTCATTTCCAAAACGTCATATCGATTTTTCAAAAAATTATACTTTTTGCTATATTCATAATATTTATATATGATAGACTTATTTACGTATTGAAAAAAATTTTATTTATAAAAAACGATGCTGAAAAGTGAGTTCGTTTCCAAAGTGTCTTATATCCAAACGGCATGCATTTTCAAAGTGTTTTATAAACATTTGGGTGGCGCTGGAAAAAAATTGACGGGTACCGTTTTTGTAAAGACGATCGTAATTCCTGAAACGGTACCCGTTCAATTTTTTCCTCCTATTGAAAGAAACTCGCTTGAATTTTTTAAAAATTAAAAAAAAAATATTTAGTACTGTCGCGAAGTTTTTGAAATTTATTTGGAAAATTTTTAAACTTGTTATAAGGTGGATGTCCCAATTCCTGATCAGTTAAGGTTACGAGCTCCAATTTTGGTGATATACAAAATTTCTCTAAAGTTTAAAAACAAAAACTTCCAATCCCTCGAATAATTTAACTATTTATCTTTAAAATGAGTGTGTAAAAAATATAAATGGTAGAAAAATGCCTTAAAGACAAGTGTTTACATAAAAAATTCTGAATGTCACAATTCTTGATCATCTAAATTTTAACATAATCTAATCCTTGAACTTTCGCTTAACTGAAGTTAACTGTCAAATATATCCAAAAAAAATTTGCATTTTTTGAGAGAACGACGCGCGATAAGAAAAAAACGCAAGGGATCAAATTGATTCCCCCCATGGAGATCTATAAAACGGTGTAGAGTATTTTCCGGCATTTTGTTCTTTTAACGAATAAAAGTGGAATTTTGTAATTTTTAAATATAAAAATTTAAGATTTGAACAGAAAAAGGGATCAATTAAATATTTTAATCCAGGATTTGTAAGTTGCAGCTTTCTGAGGGATATGTAGACACGTTGGTGTGGACATGTGATGAGAATGTGTGTAACTTTAGTTAGCAGATTTTTTGATTTCCTCTAAAATCGGTTTTTGGATTTTTTTAAAGATGTAACTTTGTTATTATTGGTCAAATTAATGAATGTTATTAACATAGTTAGTAAAGCTTTATGAAAGCTGTCCGGAACAGCCCTTAAAAATTTATTTTTCTGAAAAAATTGTTTTCAAAAAGTATAAAATGGCCCTAATTTTTTGAGTTTTGGGCCATTATGGCTGGTTAACGAATTCGTATTTTCTTTTCAAGCCCTAAGAAAGTGTACTAAAGTGCAATCCAGTCCGGTATTTCTTTCGAAAGTTATTGTGTCTACAGACAGACAGACATACAGACACCGGCGTAAAAATCATTTTTTCTCACTCAGAGGGTCTCAAAACGTGGAGATTTGATGTAAACTGGGAAAGTCAATTTTCACATAAAATTAATATATATATAATGATGAGAATGTAAAAATAATAGTATTGATTTTATATAATTTGGCCAAAATAGACTTTTCAAAATACATGTGATCAGGAATTAAAACATGATCAGGAATTGGGACATCTACCTTATGGGTGCAAAAATCATAGATAATTTTTTTATATATAGTTTTAGGTAGCAAGTAAGAATATAAAATTTAAAATAAAAAAATTGTTAAAATTAAATTTAAAAAAAGCAAGAAAGTCATTTTTTGTTCGTTAAAAAAATCTAATTTAACTAAAAATTTTTTCCTTAATTTTGAATTTTATATTTTTACTTGCTACCTAAAACTGCATGTATAAGAAATTCTCTATGAGTTTTAGGCTTTGCACACATAGAACAATTTAAACAAATTTTCAAAATTTTAAAAACTTCCCGGCCCTAGTAAAACTTATTTAAAAAGTTTGGAAAAATTCCAGTCAGTTTCTCTCACTAACAGAAAAAAATTGGACGGGTGCCGTTTTGAAAAGTACGATTTTCAATTTTTAAACGCTGTCCTAACACCTTTTTTATTTTGAAAAATAACTATTTTCACAATTTTGTAAGAAAGTATTCGTTTTAAAAGAAAATTTCACTTATTGTTGAATATAAAATTCATCTGTATTAATAATATTATCACATTATTACAAAATATTTACGTTTATAAACGTGTGCAAAACATCAATAGCAGGGTGGCCACAAAACTTAATTTTCTAAATTCCTCGATTTTTCCCTGATTTTCATTGACTAATTTTTAATTTTTCCTAGTCATTAATATTCAAAGACCAGAATTTAAATCTTTGTGATTTTATTTAACAATTAAAAGTTGTAAAATTTATTATTTTTAATATTTATTTAAAGTTCCTCTTATAGAAATTCCCTGACTTATGCAAGTTTTTTTTTAAATCCCTGATTTTCCCTGAAAAACAAAATTCCCTGACTTTTCTCTGATTTCCAGGTTTTCCCTGACTTGCGGCTATCCTGAATATGCAATACCCAAATTTAAAATTAATCTTCAAAGGACACTTGGAGTCATTGTGACCCCACGGAAGTATTTTCTTTCATAAAAAAAATTTTAACCAAAATTATTATGCACATTAATAAGCATAATCAATGCGATCCATCTACCTAATTTTTCACAAAAATCACCGCAAAAATCACTCGAAAATAAATACCTTTTTTTCAATGCTCTATATCAGACTAATTTTTTATGCAAATTGTGGCATCTGCACAGTATGTGCCAGAAACTTTTATTACGAAATACCCAAAATTAATGAAGTTAAGAATTTTTCCGTAAAAATCCGATTTTCTACGTTTTGTTTTTCAAGTATTTTTTTCGAATAGTTAAATTATCACTGTGACTTTGGAAATACTTTATTTCTATTTTGTATTGTTTCAACATCACTCATGATTTTTTTAAGCCAAAAATATCGTTTACTTTTGATCTGACAGTTATTTCAAGTCGGTGGGGTCAGTGAGACCCCATATGTCCTTTATGGAATTATTTGGAGGTGTGTCCTCTAAGGGTTAAATTGAGTGTAGACTGCTTTTTCCATGCAATTTAATTTTAAATTTGGGTATTGAATGTTTTGTACATATAATTTCGTATATTTAGTTCTACATGTAAAGTTAATCGATATTATTAATATCACAAAATACTTAGGCTTATGAAGTGTGATATTAATAATACAGATTAATTTTTTTATTCAAGAATCTGTTTTGTTAATATCACAAAATACTTATGCTTATAAAATGTGACATTAATAATACAGATTAATTTTTGTATTCAACAATAAGTGAAACTTTCTTGTAAAACAAATATTCTTTTTTAATGTTAAAAGTTATTTTAAAAATCGCCGTAGCAATTCGTTTAGTGTTTGCTTTAAAATAGTCTATCCACGTGCTAGAAATGGAAAAAAAAGAATGAAATTTGTTTTTGAAAAAGAAATTAAAACAAGAACAAGTCTCCTAATTTGCAAAAAAATAACAAAATATTTTTGAAAGGTATTTAAATGGAGACTAAAAAAAATGGGACTAACGATTTTTTTCTTTCTGGTCTTAAAATAATCGTTACACATCCTTGAAACGAAAAAAAAATTAAAAAGAAAGAGGGCAAGATTCAAAAATGGGACTAGCGATTTTTTTCTTTTTGATTTTAAAATAATCGTTACACATCCTTGAAACGAAAAAAAAAAAATTAAAAAGAAAGAGGGCAAGATTCAAAAATGGGACTAGCGATTTTTTTCTTTTTGATCTTAAAATAATCTTTACAGATCCTAGTAACGAAAAACAAATAAAAAGAAAGACGGCAAGATTCTTTAGGTTGGGTTCAATTGAGGCTAGCCGTGTTTAGAAATGTGCTCTTCAATAATGTTCATTTAAAATTGAGACGATAATTGTCTCAAATCGAATCAGAACTGCAGATGTTTAAAAATACACGCAACAAAGTGCACTATCATTAAGTTGATTTCGCGTGTCGATATACGTTCTCCTAAAATATTAAATGATTTCTTGCGAGGTGAACTGAATAATTTGTCGAGAAATGTTGGTAACAGGTCATTACGTGCGTTTTGCTCCTACCTATGCAATTCTCTCCCCTTTTGCTCCATTCCCCTTTTCTTATTCTGGTTGAAATCGATTTCGGCGTTCTCGTTAGTTCGTTCAGTCGTGACATTTCGTCGAGTGGCTTTTCGAACTAGGGCAATTCGAATTATTACGAGGCACCCCCTCAGTACCAAAGGATATTGCGAAAAAAAATTCAAGGGGAAAACGAGAGTCACTCCCCATCTTCACCCCTTACGACGACTTTATCGACGTCACCGGCACGCTGTAGTCGATAAGATTGGCCCATTTCAGTGATTTAATTTCATCATCATGACTCTCGATCAAAATCAAATGCATCTTACATTTTCTCCCATCGCAAAAATCTTTTCAATCACATTAAACTCGCATTCACGCTTTTCTTTGCAAAGTTTTCTTATTCACCATTTCAGATATTAAATATTTTCCCCCCGTTTAGTTCAGTTCATATAATTTAAAATCAATAAAAATAGACTTAAGTTATTTGTCGAGAAAAACCAAAGTGTACTTTAGCAAAGACAAATGGATTTTAGGTAATTTGCATTCCATGTGCGAACCATTTTTCGTAAAGATTTTCTCTTTACATAAAATGGTTTGTTGAGAAGTGTAGATTCTTGATATCTTATGCAAATCATTTTTTATCTTTATCTTAAAAACTGTATATCCTTCCAAAATAGTATATTGTGCATCAAGGGCGTAAAGGAGGTAAAATATCCTTTAGACCGTGATGGACACGATATTTTTTGTCCGGCTCCCTCTGAAAATGCGACGTCGAGATATATTATTTTTATTCGCATTGATTAAAAATTTCCTGTTTTTGAATTTTTCGAGAATTTGAATTTTCGGGAATTCTTTTTTCGGTATTTTTTCTCACTCGGGATTTTGGCTTTTCGGCAAAAAGATGTTGTCCCAAACTTTTATGAAGAGGTGCCATTTTTTAAATGGCGGTTTTTTGATAATCAAAAAATTTTTTACGCCCGCTGATCGTCATCGGACTGAAATTGGCAAATTCACCACGCTGGCTAAGCAGGCACCTAAAGGAGCGTTTTCAGGGGGGTCGGACAAAAAAGGGTTTTCGTATTACTTTAACATATGTTTATTTAAAACCTTTATTTATTATCTCCGAGAGGAAGAATTGAATTTCTGTTCCAAAGGAGAGCTTTCAAGTGACAAAGAGCTGATTCACTTTTCCCTCAAAGCACAACGTATCGCTCTACATAAAGACATTCGTTAAGACTTGGTTAAAGGTCTTGAAAACCTCGCCAGGTCTTATCGAGCTTGGCGCTGTCTTGGCTAATCCTGGCCGTTCTTGAAATATGCATAAACATGCGTATATAAGAAGAGGAACGAGGCGAGGGGTGAAAATAAGAGCCTGGTAGGGGTGGAATGAAAAAATACACGAAACTCACATTTCCCTAAGTAAAACGTATGCTCTTAATCCCAGAATTTATGCGAGCGGAATTAACACGCGCGGTCGACTGGGCGTGGTTTTCAAGCAAGAGGCACGAGCTTATATTGCATCTACAAGGTGTACGATCCTACGCACATTTGCAGACATAACGGACGTTTTGCAGAAAGTTGTGTGAGTGAATCATGTTTCGGTACCCTCGACGAGCTGGCAATCGAGGCATAAACGCACAAATACATGAGCGCATGTAAGTGAGGTCGTCTTGCTGCATTAAGCACTTTTCGAGGGAGAGACTCAAGAAAGGGGTTGCAGACTAAATAGTAAATACGTATACCGTCGAAGCTCGTCAAAAGCGCGTATCAAAGATCGCGATGCAAAAGGCCCATTCACGCGACAAGACGCGAGCGTCCCGACGCTTCTCCCGCGCTTGCAGATTCAATTTTACGGACCAGAAACGCTTTGTGAATCGGCAAACTCGTCTGCTTATCAGTCTGCTTCCTCGATCGCCCGTCAAATGCAGAACTTGGTTTTTAATAGAACCACCGATCTAGAAATCGAACCTGCCGATGCACATAAATGCAGTTTACATCGTTTCAAAGATTTAAATTGCACTAGAAAAGAGATTCATTTAATGCAATTGAAAATTGGCCAAGCAACACAATTTACTTGGTTTCAACAAGTTTTCTTTGTATTAAATTAATGTTTGAAAAAGGTTATTTTTCATGGAAAAAATTTAAAATATACAAAAATTGTTTATTTTAAAAAATTTTGTTTACCGCACTTTTTTTCTTCTCGCTTCTTACCAACTTTAAAAATAAGTTTATTTTTTTGAATAACAGCTTATTTTCACGAGAAAAAGATTCTCTACAACTTGACCTCATCCAATTTTTTAAAATTAATTTTCTGATGGCTGAAATCATTAAAAAATAATTTTCAAATAATATAATTTTTTCAAATTTCTTTAGAAATTTCCGAAATTCCCGGTATTTATGGAAACTTATCGGGAATTCGTGATAACTTTGTTTACCAATAAGTTTCTACAAATCCCCGGAAATTTTCAGTCAATAAATTACCAAGAATTTCCGGAAATTTATGCTAATTTTGGTTATCGACGAGTTTCTATTGATCACCAAAATTTTCAAAATTTCCAGAAATTTCTGGTAAAATTTCTGGTAATGTATGGAAATTTATCAGTCATTTAGTGTAACTTTGGTTATCGACGAGTTCACATGAATTCCCAAAACTTTTCAAAATTTTCGGAAATTTTCGGTAATTTATGGAAATTTATCGGTCATTTATACTAACTTTGGCTATTGACAAGTTCACAAAAATTATAAATTTTTTCAATATTTCCGGTAATTTATAGAAAACCGGTTATATATGGTAAGTTACGGTAACTTTATTATAAAAATTTATCATCATTAACATTTTGATTAACTTCACTCTACTGTCCCCGTGTAGTCAGGGTCACTAGCAGAGACAGTGAACCGCTTATTTGCATAATAATATTTTTAATTATATGTTACATGTGTGGCGTCAGACATCAATAATGGGCACTTTTTCTCCCTAGGGAACAAAAGTACGGCACTTTAGCTCCCTAGGGAGAAAAAGTGCCTACTATTGACCCCTTACATCACATTAGTCCAAAAACTGATACTTTTATCCCCGTTTACAGGGGTGAAAAAGACCCTTTTTTACCTGTGTTATGAAAAATTATTTTCTTAAACTTGTACATGTTTTTCCGCATGTAAATTGAAAAATTAAACTTTTAAAAAATTTATTTTTTGAATTTTTACAACTAAATAAATCAACCTTTCAATGAGTTTTTTAAAGGAAAATATTTATTAGGACGCAGTAATGGCTTTACATTTTTAAAGATTTTTGCCAATTGAAATTGATAGAACTATTACAAAAAATATGAATTCTTCGAACGTAGCTTTGTTACATACTGTGCTATAGGGTTAATGATATAGGGTTAATCATTTTATCAAATGATTGAAATAAAATGTTAAAAGATTTTTTCATAAAAATACGCATAAAATAGTTTTTCTTATTATCCTGTTGTTTTCTGAAAAGATTCATTTTGTTTTCTTCTTATTTTATTACACTTTTCTCTTTCAACGTGGAAAAAATTATTTTTTTTCAACTTGTAGATGTTTTCCGCACGTAAATTTGTAAAAAATTACACTTTTGAAAAATTTATTTTTTAATTTTTTACAGTTAAATAAATCAACTTTTCAACGAATTTCTTTTCGGAAAACTTTTTTTAGGGCGCAGTAATGGCTATACATTTTTTTTAGAATTTTTTCAATTAAAATTGGGAGAACTATTACAAAAATATGAATTCTCGAACGCTACTCTCTCCTACATACGGCGCTTTAGTGTTAATATTAAACGATTAAAATACACGCATGAAAAAGTAATTTCGTTTTATTCTGTTGTTTTCTGAATAGTTTCATTTTGTTTCTTTTAATTAACTTTAGAACATAATTCTAACTATTTTGATTAGGTCCATCAGGTCCCTCATAAATAAAAATGCAATGATGAAAATTACGTTACAAAGAAAGGTGATCTTACGTTACAATTACGTTACAAAGGGATCTAAACTATTTTGTTACTACTTGTTACATAGGAGGAGGGAGGGAGACAATCTTTTCCAAACATGTGTTACGGAAAATATAGATGGCCCCTAACTATATTTGATACTAATTTTTTTTATATTTAAAAATTGGATAACGTCAAATTGTAGAAAATCCTTTTGGTGAGAAAATAAGCTATTATTCATTAAAATCGTCTAATTTTTTAAAACTTGATAAAAAGTGATGAGAAAAAAAGTTCGGTCGGAAATAAACTTTTTTTATATATTAATTTCTGTATGTTTCGAATTTTTGTCATAAAAAAGAATGTTTTCTCTTTTAAACAGTACTATTAGTAATAATATTGCAATTAATAAAAATATAATTACTTCTGTTTTCCCGAGATCTGTTTTTTGAGCAATCTTTTTTCGCTTAATTTAGTTGCTTTTCAGTATTTTTGTACCAAACCTAAATTAAAAATTTATAAATAAAAGTGTAAAATGGAAAAAGTTTGTGGATATAGGGTAAACGTATCGGTGGTCGGGCAACGATTCTATGTTTGGACACCACTTTTAAAAGTTCATACATAAAAAAGTATTAGATTTTAAAAATTATCAAAATAATCAAATAAATGTCAATCTCTTTCATATGACAGAACTTTTATAACAATTTTATTCACAGAAAAAAAAAAATCGTCTAACCACTGATACGTATCCGGAGACCAGTGCACTTACCCTACTTGAAGTTCTGAACGTTCAATTGAACGAAATTTTTATTTAATTTCATTTTAAACTCAAATTTGTTTTAAAATGGTTTATTAATAATGAAACTAATTTAATGATAAAAAGCTCATGACACTTATTTTTATTTGTAGTTTAAACAATATTTTACGATAAATTTGAGTTCAGAAAGAAAATTTCGCTCCTTTGAATCATCACAACTTCAAGTACATAGTTGAAACCATAATTTTATCCTTTAGAACTGATTCAACGTTTGGAAATCTTGGGAACGAAGCACCGTATCTCGAAGCTCATTTGTAGGAATGAGAGGATCGTGCGGAAAAAAAGATTGGTGCACAGTGGCGAGTGAAATACATGGTTCTAATTTGGCTCGAGATATATCTACCCCTTAACTTGTAATTTACCGCACGACTCGACAGTACGAAGACCACGTCTCCGAACTAATTGCTTAACCGAGGGTAAGGTCGATCGATCGATCGCACGGATATCGCATTAGCGCCGGAAATTGACGCACTCTCGATAGCCAAATGTTTACGGATAATACTAGCCAGCAATGAAAACGACACCATCTCGATTTAATTCTATCCAATTTGATTAAAACCTATATCGATTTCTCCCCGTGGAATCATCAAACATGCCCTCTATTCGCAGCCTATCCATTTTCCGATTAATATTTTATTATTTCCGAACACTGACTTCTGTTATTTCACACATGCATTATTTACGAGAATTCATACTTTTTCTTTCCGCAGAATCAGTGTGATTTTCAATCGAGACAATTTTTTCATTAGAAAGGGTGTTTTTAATTGAATTTTCCCCAAGCTTTTAAAACCATCCCTCTTATTTCCAAAGTAATTTTTTTCTCGCATAATTATGTCTTGATGGAAAAGTAGTAATTATCCAACGGCCGAGGAAGACTAAAAACTCTAGTAAATTAGTGTGGAAAGTGCAATTTCTCGGGTTACTTGGAGAAGCATTTTTTCTGAAGAAAGAACAATTTATAATGAAGAAAATAAAGAATCTAAGGAAGGCCGTCATGTACAGAAGGACGCAAGTCGGCGCGGTTATCTGCTTTGCGGTTTCCAATCAGAGAGATTTACATTTTTAATTTCCGCCTCCCTCGATTTCCCCCCACCCAATTCTTATTGCTCCACCCCTCGATCAACTCATCCCCCTTTCACCGTTCGACCCAGCCGTTTAATTAACTCCGTTTTCTCGCTTCTTATATATCAGGTGCCGTGTCTCCGTATCGGCCTCTATATATATACGTTATATCCCATTCCAGACCTTCTTCTCGGACTATCGACAATTTTTCAATTATCTGAGCGAAAACGAAGTAAATTAATTGTTGCCGTGGCAACCGGGTTAACCAGTCTGCATCCGGCATATTCTCAAAGTGCCTCATTAATCGCAGACCGCCTTACCGTCTTTTCTTATGCCGGGCGTGGTGGACGTTCTGGCATACGACGTACTGACGAAGAAGGATTACGGAATCTACTAACCTTCTTGGCACAAAACATCCCCTAAGGCGTTGCTGCGAAAGATGCAAAAACGTTATTGTATTTTAAATATGTTCGGTAATTTTTTTTTCTTGGCGAAAAAGGCCGCATGTGATTTATAATATAATTTCCATTGGAGATAATCTTAATTATTCTTTAGGAATGTTTTTAAATTATGAAAAGTGTTTGCCAAAAGAAAATTCTTTAAGATGCAGTTAAATAAATTACAATTATTAAGGGTATGTGATACATAATGACGTCACGAATTACCGACCGATTTTTTCGACATTCAGCGGGTTTACGCTGATTTCTTG
>JBAGKK010401197.1:0-18254 GCA_037177015.1 Euceroptres primus
GTAAAATGTGTGCAATTCGAAATTTTTCTTTTACGCTTTGCAATAAACTTCGTGTTGTAATTCAAAACAAAATTTTTACAAGTCATTTCCAGACCCATACCTCCCAACTTCTAGTTATTCCACCCTTTGTTTTTATCTCTACTGTAAGATAGTTTTTTTGATTAAATTAATATTTTTAAAACATTGGAAGAAGAGTAAAAATACTTCACTTTGAAAAAAATAGAATACTATTTAAAAAATGATTCTTGTTGAAGTTCATTTATTATTTGTTCATAACTAAATAGTCAAAGCAAAACAGAAGATTTCAGAAAAAAGCGCAATTTTCTAGCATTACTCTGAGAGAAGATAGTTATAAACAATAATCTATTGTTAAAATAATTATGTTTATTAACTGGCATCAATTATTATCTCACTAAGTGAAAAGTGGACAAAAAGTTAAATATTTCTGAGAAAAACCGCAAGCATCTAGTATAATACAGGAGAAGATAATAATAATAAACAACAATAATTTGTTTCAATACTTCCGTTTACTAAATTGCATTAATTATTACCTCACTCTAAGTAAAAAGTGGAAAAGAGTTAACAATTGAAAAAAACCGCAACTTTCTAGCATTATTGAAAGAAAATATTATTAAAAATAATAATAATTTGTTTAAACAATTTTGTTTGTTAACTTGAATAATTATTACCTCACTCTAATTGAACAGTGAACAAAAGGTGGAAAATTTTAGATAAAACGGCAAATTTCTAGCATTACTCTAAGATAATATTGTTATAAATGATAAGAAATTGTTTTAACAATTATGTTTGTTAAGTTCCATTAATTATTACCTCACTAAGTGAAAAGTAGACAAAAACTTAAAAATTTCAGAAAAAAACCGCAACTATTTAGCATTAAAATAGGAGAAGATAGTTATAACAATAATAATTTGTTCAAACAATTAGGTTTGTTAAAGAGCACTAATTACTACCTCACTTTAGGTGAAAAGTAGACGAAAAGTTGAAAATTTCAAAAAAAAACCTCAACTTTCTAGCAGTATTCAAAGAGTATTATTAAAGTATTATTATTATTGAAAGTATTATTATTAGTAATATTAAAAATAATAATAAATTGTTCAAACAATTGTGTTTATTAAGTTGAAATAATTAGTACCTCAATCTAATTGAAAAGTGGACAAAAAGTGTAAAATTTTAGAAAAAACCGCAACTTTCTAGCATTATTCTAAGAGAATATTGTTATAAATAATAATAAATTTTTTAAACAATTATTTTTGTTAAGTTTAATTGATTTTTACCTCTCTCTAACTGCAAAATTAAACGAATCTTGAGAAATTCGGAAAAAATCACAACTTTCTAACTCTATTCGAAGAGAAAATTGCTAAAAACAATTATAAATTGTTTAAATTCATTTAAATTTATTTGTTTAAATTTACTTAAACATCTAATTATCAGTATTTTACGTATCTGAAACAATTTGAAACTAAAAAACCGCAAAAATATCAAATTTAGCGCCAAAACTTCGCAAAACCCAATTTTTCACTTATGGGGGTTTTTGGGACCCTATAAAACAGACTTATGGGGGTCATATTTAAAAAATAATTTTTGATTCGTATTCAATGGCTAATTGTGAAGAGGAATTTTGAGTTTCAACTCGATGCACCTAATATTGACGATTCTGAATAAAATTTACAAAAACGTTTTTTTTCTTATGGGAAATCCGTATTAAACTTCATGTGGTTTGCGGAACCTCGAAATATTTTTTTTAATGCATTTATTTTTTTGACACAGTGTGCGTAAAATTCGTTTTTACACACCCATATTAGTGCGTAAAACGGCTTATTACGCACCTACTAATACGGATGTGTAAAAACGCATTTTACGCACACTGTGTCAAAAAATATCGTATGCAACTCGTGCGTACGGTTTTATGCACATGTTGCATAATATACTATTGTGGATTCGAACAAATTTGGGGGCGTTATGCATGAAAATTCAGGAAAAAAAATTTGGACCACCTTAGAGTACAATGACATTTTTCTATTGTAAAAAGAGGCCGGAAGCAGGAAACTAGATGTCGACTGATGCTCGAAGACACTAGATTAATCACAGCATTTTTTGCAGTCTAATGACTCCTCAAACAAGATAAAAAAAAAAAATAAGAAAAAAGTCCTCTCGTTCGACGTCGGTTTCAGGGAGTATATGGTCCAGTCCACTTGTGAAGCGACGTTCCCTCCGACGGACAGAGATAGTAATTGACCGCTCAGCTGCACCGCCCGACTCGGCACACTGGGCAGGCGATAATAACACGTTTTATTCTTCACTAATATTAATAATCCGCTATTCGCACTCGTAATTTGTACGTTCAACTGTCATTCGCAGCTTTCATCGTGGCGACCGACAAATTTTCCCTGAACAGTATCATCTTAATTGATAATCCATTTTCAATAAAGCAATTAGTCGAGCAAAACGTAATTATAAACTGCAATTGGATCAACCATATTAAATCTCGAACATTGATTTTTTCATTCAAGTAGCAAAAAAATTAAACTATTATTAGAATTAAAAAATATAATTATTTTTTACATAACAGTTTTTAAAAGTTCGCGGTTTTGTCACGTGACCAGTTGACATTTTTGTGGTCACATGATTATTTGCTGTGTTCGCCGTCAGTAAAAAAAACTTTTTATCTATTCTTCGCTGCATTTCCTGAGAATTGAATTTCGAATTTCTGCTCCTTCCAGTTTTCATCTGTAAAAAGTCAACGATCCGAAGAGATTATTGTACCCGGTGGAAATTTTATTGGTAGGTTTAAATTGAAGGAAGAAAATCTGAAGGTTTTATAGGTTATGTCACATAAAAGTAAAATTTCTGATTTTTGCAATTAAAATCTATCTTTTGAGAAATCATTTACGGTCTTAATTTCCAGATGTTAGGAACTTCAAATTAAGAATGTTTCAATTTTGATGTTTCAATAGAAAAAGTTTTATTGCTGTTTGAAGTTTTTATGAATGGTGGTTTTGGAATAGCTCGAAAAATGTTAACTAAAGGAGAAAAAGTTTCAAATCAAATTTTTTAAATTTTGTTTTAATTTTTAAATTTTAAAATCTTAAAAAACTAAACTTTACTTGAAAAAATATCATATAAAATGATGAAAAACATCAGTTGGACTAAACTAAACTATCTAAACTTTTTTTGTTGTATATATCCTTCGCTTAGAGAACAGATTTCGAAAAAAATGAGAAAACCCGAATTTTATGGTTTTTAAAATCAAAAACATAATTTCAAAGACCAATTTCAGTTTTCCAGCAACCAAATTTGGACAAAATGAAAAAGCGAAGTCAAAAAAAATTTAGACTCAGAGAAAGAAACCTAACCTCTCTTTTCATTTTTCAAAAAGTTTCTTATTAATTTCGAAAACATGAACGAAGGATGGTTAAAACTTAAAACTAGATTATAATTGTTAGGTGCAAGAACAGTGTACTTTCATTTTTAGAAGTCACCTGATTTTCATGTTTTTTGTACAAAATAAATGAAAATCAGGTGACTTTTAAAAATGAAAGTACATTCCATACGTATTCCATACGTATGGAATTTTCCATACGTATTCCATACGTATGGAATTTTCCATACGTATTTTGTACAAAACAAATGAAAATGCAAGTACACCCTTCTTGCACTCACCCGCCCAATTCAGATTGTAATTCTAGTAATTATTATATCATACATTACATTGTTATTCTTAAATTAATAAAAATTAAATTTAGCTTTTATAATTTTTTCTCCAAACTGGCTACTTGTAGCTTAAAAATGTATAAGAACAAAGAAACGTATTTTTTCGAGATCCACAACTTTCGTTTGAAATATTTTTTTCTCGAATGATTATTTCACAAAATATTCGAAAAAACTAACATTAAAGAGATTAACTAACATTCACTAACAATAAAAATTTGTCTATTGATTTGCGTGAGAAATCTCTCCAAAGGTTTTCATCGGGATGCAAAAGGAACCACCTCAGTAAATGCAGACTCGAAGCTTTGAGGTGACCTTTTCGGAAGTTCATCCATCTGATACAAAACTTCAAAATAAAAGTGTAAATCGGACAAATTCTAAAAATTAAATTAAAAAATTTTTAAAAGCACGTGTTAACCACGGAAGGTAAAATTGAATGAAATATGAAAATTTTGAGGCAATGAAGAGTTGTGAAGGGTGAGAAATGAAGGGACCGAAATGAATATAAAGACTCTATGGTGTGGCACGTGCGAGGGACTCCAACCGCAACGAAGCGGCTTGTATAATTCGTAGTGGTCAGGTGGGCGAGGCTCTCCATTGACAGGCCTAACGAGGATCGGTAATTATTACCCACAACTTAATGTCAAGCGAGTCGTGTCAAACTCTCGCACTATTGTCATCATCTTCAACCCTCCTTGCTTTATTCTTCTCGTTAAAGTCTGGCCGAAAAAGGCTTATCTCTTCCCTTATTCAAAATATCTGTTATAACATATCACATTTCCAATAAAATATGCATTTATTCAATAAATTGATACTTTGTTCTTGACGTTCGGACCATATACACTATAAATGATCCAACAGAGTTAAGAAATATTGTTTGCCACATAAAATTCTAATGGAAGGCTAATTTGTAATTTCTGATGGTAAAGTCTTTAGTGGACGATCTAATTTATCGACAGAGAATAAAAATTTAGTTTCCTCAGTTACGAATTTGGAGTCAAACTTGCGAAATTGTGAATCCAGAGCCTCAGCTGAATAATAAAAGATCAAGGAGAGTTGAATTTAGAAAGATTTACCTACCTGGCCGGAGCACACGATCCATCATCGTGTCAACGGAGCATTACCGGTGCTCTTCTCTCGTGGCCGATGAGGGCAAGATTTTGCTCGACACTTCCCGGAGCGGGTAATGATCGAGAAAGGTACACGTCCTGCGATTTTGTTTGCAAAACAAATTGAAAAAACGCTCCAAGGGAATCGAACAAGATGCAAATTCCTGATAAACTTGTTCTCATCTTTACCGCTTTCATCTTTGGTAAAATGTCTATCACTATCACTGAAATTTAATTAAATTCTGTTCAATATCATCATTAGGCACTTAAAAAAAAACCTAAATAGTTTATAATTGACAGTTATTTCTGCAATTTGGAAAACATTCTTTATACCATTTCGCCATCTGATGAGGACGTACTTTCTCTGTCCATTTTGATTTTTACAAAGGATAGAAAAAAGCTTCAACCGTTTAGGTTGAACCTTCTTTTCTATCCTAAAACCTTTTAGGTTTTAGGATAGAAAAATAAAAACTGACGGAGTGTCCTCACCAGATGGCGTATCGTAGTATATATAACCATTCGTAATAGTGGCGCAAAATTTGAACATAAAAAATTATTTATATTTCCTACTTAAAAATTAGTCAGTACTTTTTCAAATGTATATTATATTTTCTTTTATACTTCCAGATCTATGTCTCTTTTCCTCGTCACAGAGAGAGTTGGTCCATCGAAAAGAATCCTTCTGTGAGGCGTCTAACTGTAAGGATCCAACGGGCTGAAGTTGAAAGAGAGATCGTTTAGATTTCAGAAGCAATGGCTGATTAAACTGTTGAGGTCGAACTCCCGCCGTCCCTTCTTCACTCCAGGCAGTCGAAAACGGATAATCACTTGTTTCCTAAACCCGCGAAGTGTATGGCCCAGCTTGACGGCAAGATAAATACCGAAGCTTTAACGAATTATCGTAATCCTTTTTAAATAATAAACCTTCGTTAAATGTAATGAATCCAGTGGGAGAAATGAGATGAATATTCTCCAAGACATGAAGAAGTTGAGGAGAAAGAGAAAGATAAAATGAGGTGTTTGGGCCTATAGCTTCGAAAAATACTGTGGGACTTACGGATGGCGCTGCAACCTCATTTGCCTCGGACTTGGATATTTGGATACCCATAATCCTTTTTCTCCGACTGCTGCTTCTCTTGCCTTTAACCTATCTGACTAAAGGAGTACGGGTAATCAAATAATATCAAGTTGCCCGCGTGTCTGGAATTAAAGAGCTTCTGAAAGATGATCTTTAACAAATTCTTTTCTTTTAACTTCTTTCAATTTTCCTGGATAATTTTCCATTTTCGTCTCTTCGTATCAAATATGAATTATTTGACATCATCTAATTGATCGTGAATCAAATCATTTTCTCTTATATATCAACCTTGGAGTGTCTGCTAACTTAACCTATTTCATATATTGACCTTGTTTGTACACTCTACTCCGAAAGTACACTCTATTATTCTTCTTAGTTTATGCTCGTAAAAAAAGAATTTTTTGTTTTATGTGTCGGTTTTTATAAACGAGTTTAAAATATAAAATGTACAAAAAATACTGCGGTAACTATTTGATAGATATTTGAAATGAACGAATTACGAATTAAGAACTAACGAAGGAACTTATAAGTATTATTATGCTTACTTCTGTACGTGGTGTGTTTTTAGGTTATGTAACGCAAGTGTTCTACTAGCTCTGAACGTCACGTGACGAGCTTGTCTCGTTTCATCATGGGTCATGGGACGTGTTACTTCTACTGTATCTCGAAAAGATAAGTAATTTGTGCAATATAAATTGCACAAATTGTGCAATATAAATTTTAATTTTGTAAAACACACGGCTGAGTCTTTTGTATGTAGCCAGTTAACATATCTCGACCATATAACCGCAAGGTTCTATTTTGAATTTGGAAGTCACTTGATTCTCATTTGTTTTCTATTACTTCACATAGAAAACAAATGACAATCAAGTGGCTTCCAAAATTCAAAATAGAACCTTGTGGTTCTAGGATCACGATATGTCATAAGACATCTTTCATGGAACAGATTTAGTTTATGGAAAAATATTTTCTTTTAGAACATTCGAGCTAACAATTTGATTTCTCTTGAAGAAGGACCATATATTTTGTCTGAAAACGTCGATAACAATCCGTGTAATTGAACGGTTGGGTGCAATAACAGTCTACTTACATTTTCAGAAGTCACTTGTATTTCATTTATTCTTCACAAAGTTAGGTACAAAACAAATGAAAAACAAGTGACTTCTGAAAATTAAGGTAGACTTTTATTGCACCCAACTGCTCAATTTGATATCTTTCGACGAGCAGGTATGTAAAAAAAAATTTCTTTTTAGAATATTGGAGCTAACAATTTGATTTCTTCTGAAAGAAAAACAGCAAATTAAAGTACCATAAAAGTCTGAGAACGTTGATAATAATCCGTGTAATTGAACGGTTGGGTGCAATTACTACTTGTATTTTCAGAAGTGACTTGAATTTCATTTTATCTTCATGAAGTTAGGTACAAAACAAATGAAAAACAAGTGATCACTGAAAATTTAAGAAGGCTTTTATTGTACCCAACTGCTCAATTTGATATCTTTCAAAGAATAGGTTAATTAAAAACACTTTCTTTTTAGAATATAGGAGCTAACAATTTGACTTCTCCTGAAGGAGGAACAGGAAATTAAAGTACCATACAAGTCTGAGAACAACATCTGAGAACAACAACGTCGATAACAATCTGCGGTTGTATTTAACGGTTTAATTGAACGGTTGGGTGCAAATACTACTCGCATTTTCAGAAGTCACTTGTATTTCATTTATTCTTTAAAAAGTTAGGTACAAAACAAATGAAAAACAAGTGACTTCTGAAAATTTAAGTAGGCTTTTATTGCACTCAACTGCTCAATTTGACATCTTTCGACGAATAGGTTTGTTGAAAAAAATTTCTTTTTAGAATATTGGAGCTAACAATTTGATTTCTTCTGAAAGAGAAACAGCAAATTAAAGTACCATAAAAGTCTGAGCACGTAACAATCCGTGTAATTGAACGGTTGGGTGCAATTACTACTTGCATTTTCAAAAGTCACTTGTATTTCATTTGCTCTTCACGAAGTTAGGTACAAAACAAATGAAAAACAAGTGATTTCTGAAAATTTAAGTAGACTTTTATTACAGCCAACTGCTCAATTAGACATCTTTCGACAAATAAGTTTGTTGAAAAAAATTTCTTTTTAGAATATTGGAGCTAACAATTTGATTCCTCCTGAAAGAGAAACAGCAAATTAAAGTACCATAAAAGTCTGAGCACGTAACAATCCGTGTAATTGAACGATTGGGTGCAATTACTACTTGCATTTTTAAAAGTCACTTGTATTTAATTTATCCTTCTTGAAATTATGTACAAAACAAAAGAAAAACAAGTGACTTCTAACAATCCAAGTAGGCTGTTATTGCACCCAACTGCTCAATTTCACATCTTTCATACAATAGGTTTGTTGAAAATTTTCTTTTTAGAACATTGGAGCTAACAATTTCATTTCTTCTAAAGAGTCTGAATCCACTATTTCCCTGTCAATGCTGATGCTGCTCTTCTTGATTCGTATCAGAATAACTTAATTAACATTACATTACATATTCTAAACTCTTCAGGATTTCTTTCAAATTCCTTAAACACCATTACCCATTCTGCACTATTCTCCTCCCTTAATTATCTCCAATTTACTTTGCTCCCCCATTTTCGCAGCAAGCCCGCGGCTTCTCTTGGATGATCTCGCTTTCGCGCCCCAAGTGCGCTACCGCTTAAAGAGCATAGGGATTCGGGTCTGCGTAATGCGAGATGAATATACGTGGCCCGCTGACGAACGCATTGTGTGGCCGGGCGAGTAACGAGCCACACGAGTCACGCTGCGTCACGTTTATCCCAACCGCCACCCTCACTTTTGCCGTCCTCCCCTCTCCACCCACTCCCTCTGTGCTAGCGACCCTCAACGAACAAGCTGCATTACGCCGGTTCGCGAATAATACCCTCCAGCACAGGATTGACTCGCTGCTCGCATATTTATGCCACATAACCAATGTGTACTTACGCGACCAATAATAATCGCGAGGACACGGTGTGACGCAACGGCTCGATGTGTATAATAACGCCTAATAACGGGGTTGCACTTGTGATTGTCCTCGCTTTCAACTCGAGGGTTGCTACCCCGCTATGAGCTGATTTGACACGGCCAGCTGTGGCGCCTCGACTTTTCAACACAGTTCCTCGAAAGTTGCTGGGGTACTTCCGCTTTCAATTCGTTGTGGTTATGATTTATCTGTTTTAGTCAAGTGCAAAGCAGCAGAAGTCATAAGAATTGAGTTTTTTTGGATTATAAATTTTTCGTTGTTGGGGTTGTATCGTCATTAAAGCTGTGCTATAGTGATTCCCATTGTAAAACACTACCGACTTCTCGGCGTGCGTAAAAAACATTTCTACCTCCGAAACAAAAGAAATTGAATTTAGCGTCAGTCAGTAGAACATTTAGCATAACCTGCAAATGCGTCGCATATTTGCTTCGACTTAATACGACTCATGTTTCTTTTCTTCTTTCCAAATGAACAATAGGGTCTATGTTTTGATGCTCCGCAATTGTATTCATTAGTACGATATTATTAGATTTTTTGTATTGTTTTTTGTTTTGCTTGTTTCCCTTCTACGAATTTATTAAACTTATCTTTATGGCTTTATGAATAATGTTTCCAATCCACATTCATGAATCCACTATTCTGAAATTGAAAAGAATATTTTGAATAAAGAATGCAGTACACCTCTGCTTTTTCAAAACTATCTAAGCACCATTATCTGAAAACATGTTACACGTATACAGTACACTCTTTTATATTAAAAAGCATGAAAATCATTTTTGCAATATCACTAAATTGCGATTTCAAGCGATGAGAGCGAATTGAATACGTGTACATGAAAAGCAAGGGAGAAAAAAAGAAGAGGGGTGAAAGAGCATCGAATAAAGCACGGGAAAACGAGATATAAAGTGCAGGAGTCACGAGTACAGCGGTTCGCTTTGCTCTCTCGTATGACTCGACTCAGCTCGTTACTAAATGAATGCCTTTACATACAACTATACACACGTACAATCATTCCCAGTAAGTCATACACTTTGTCAATAGCCTCCTTGTCACGTGTTTTTCACTCTCCTCTTTTATCTCTAATCAACACATTAATTTCAACCATTAAAATTGAAATCATAATTAAAATACTTCTTAATTTTTCGCAGAAATTAAAATGACCAAAAATCTACTTTGATTTTGGCTAACTATTTTGCTAATGTAGAAAATATGTTTCTAAACAACGACAGTGGAAGATATAATTTCTTGTACCCCAGGAAAACTGGTTCCAGCCGATTTGATAAAGCGCCACCAAGATTTGGACGCTACTTTGGAACCTGTATAATGTATATTCGCGAATATATGTCTAAGGCAGCGGTTTCTGATAGATGCGAGGCTCTTTGATCTTTACCGCCATCATCATGTGTGTATGCAAAGAGGGCTGCCGAATGGCAGACGCATTTACAGTCGACTTTACCGTCGAGGCAACCACGCACAACCGATAGGGTGAATGGCGTTCCAGCACAACCCTCGCCTTGTCCATGGTTTGAACTCCCTGATCTACACACAACCCCTCCTTTTCATGTCTTCGATGCACCGTCGATACACTACTTTGTAAACAGCGTAAAAATGCCACTCGATAAATCCCCCGGCACTCGAAACCCCATTCGTGTATTGCGAAACGAATTGCTTTGAAAGAAGGAGTAAGAGAGGGGGGATAACATAACACCTTCAAATTCCCATTCCAGAGAAATATGAATCACCGAAATGGATTTATACTCTGTTATATTACACTTTAGATAGTTGCAATTTCATGAAAATAATAAAATCGTATGGGAATCAGGTGGTTCCGCCTTCTGTGCCCCCACCACGATTCTAACACCGTCCATTCTACCCCCACCGACGAGGCGTCTGCTCCAAGGTAATACCTATACCCATTTAGTGCTTTGGTTGCTATAAATAATACTTTGGTTATTACTTTGAATGCTAATTCCCACTACTAGTAGATATTTACCATCTATTAGTACCTAGCTCTGCCTACCGATTCCCGTCAATACCTCAATCCCATCTGTTAATTCCTACCAATTTCTACCTTCTACTAGTGCCTAACTCCGCCAAACGATTCTCAACAATACCTTAACTATTAGTTCTATTAGTTCTATTAGTCTATTAGTTCCTACTACTCAATTTCCACCTTTTACTCCGCCTACCGATTTCCTTCAGTACCTTAGCCCCGCCTACTAATATACATCACTAAATATGTACCTTTTATTAGTACTTAACTCCGCCTACCGATTCCTGTCTGTACCTTTAACCCTGTCTATTAATTCCTACTACTCAATTTTTACCTTCTGCTAGTACCTAACTCCGCCTACCGATTCCTATCTGTACCTTCAATCCCGTCTATTAATTCCTACTCCTCAATTTCTACCTTTCACTCCGCCGAACGATTTCCACCAGTACCTTAACCGCGTCTTTTAATCCCTACTAATCAATTGTTACCTTCTCATAAATAATACCTAACTCCGGCTACCGATTCCTATCCGTACCTTTAACCCCATCTATTAATTCTTACTACTCAATTTCTACCTCTTACTCCGCCTAACGATCCTCATCAGTACCTTAACCGCGTCTTTCAATCCCTACTACTCAATTTTTGCCTTCTACTTGCACCTAACTCCGACTACCGATTCCTATCTGTACCTTCAACCCCATCTATTAATTGCTACTGCTCAATTTCTACCTCATACTCCCCCTAACAATTGTCATCAGTACCTTAACCGCGTGTTTTAATTCCTACCATTCAATTTTTCCCTTCTACTAGTATCTAACTCCGCCTACCGATTCCTATCCGTACCTTCAACCCCGTCGATTAATTTCTACTACTCAATTTCTACCTCGTGCTCCGTCTAACGATTCTCATCAGAACCTTAACTGCGTCTTTTAATCCCTTCTACCTAATTCCTACTTTCTACTAGTACCCAACTCCACCTACCGATTCCCATCAGTACTTTATGGTATGATCAAAAGGCGGAGCTTCCTCCCTTGCAGTACGATTGGTAGGCGGAACCTAACTCCGCATACCAATTCCTATCGATGCCTTATCCAAACGTCTCATATATTTTTCGGATGAGAGATATTTGGACATTCTCATCAGTAACTTATTCAAATGTCTCTTAACCGATAAAAAAATAAGAGACATTTGAATAAGGTTTAAATGGAAATTAGTAGGTGGAGTTAGGGTACGCTAACTGATCGTACTCTAAGGTTCTGATGGGAATTGGTAGTCGAAGTTAGGTTCCGCCTACTGATCGTAATGTAAGGAACTGACGGGAATTGACTAGGCTCCGCCTACTAATCGTATTGTAAGGAATTGACGGGAATTGGTTAGGTTCCGTCTATTGATCGTATTGTAAGGTACTGATGGGAATTGGTTAAGCTCCGCCTACCGGTCCTATTGTACAATACTGATGGGAATCGGTAGTCGGAGTTAGATACTAGTGAAGGTCAGAAATTGAGTAGTAGGGATTAATAGTCGCGACTAAGGTACTGATGAGAATCGGATGGCGGGGTAAATGATAGAAATTGAGTACTGGGAATTAATAGTCCGCGGTAAGGTACTGTCGGAAATCGGGAGGCGAAGTTAGGTACTAGTAAAAGGTATATATTTAGTGGTGGGAATTAGTAGGCGGGGTTAAGGTACTGATCGGAATTGGTAGGCGCAGTTAGGTTCCACCTACTGGTCGTACTATAAGGTACTGATGGGAATTCGTAGGCTAGTAGTAAGGTACCAATTCACATTCATCAGTGGATAAGAGACATCGTGTAAGGGACATTTGGATAAGAAACTGAAGAATGTGAATCGGTCAATTCCCACCAGTACCTTATCCGAAATCAGCACCCACTCAAGCGGGATTGACCATTAACTTAATCTTTCTACTGGCGCTGTACTTTATGAGCCTTGTCCGAAAAAGTGCTCCACTCTTTCAGATATGTACTGAACTAGATGATACAGTTTGAGTGGTGGGAATTAGTAGGCAGGACTAAGGTACTGATGAGAGTCGGTAGTTGGAGTTTGGTACTAGTAGAATATAGATATTTGGAAGTGGGACTGATGTACTGGGATGTACATATTCTGATGGGAATCGGTAGGTGATGTCAAACTTCGCCTACCAATTCCCAATAGTACATTAGCCCCGCCTAATAATTTCCACCACAACCAAAACCACGCCCCGTCTCTAAAATCTTCTGTATACAAGAGGGAAATTCATTAAATTGTTTAAGTTCCACTTAATTCTGCATTGAGACAAACAATTCCGAATCCTTTTATCCGGATCTACAAATCGCATTCCAAACGAATCCAAACGAAACTAAACCGAATATACTTTTAAGATCAGAAATAATTCAGTTTCAACCGAAATCAATTCGAGACAGATCCAGGATTAAAATCTTATAGTCCCAACTAAATTCTAAATTCTAAGCATCCAAGCTATCTTCCTCACATAATTATTCCTTCTGAACCAAGCGAGCAGCATAATTGGAAGGCAGGTCAAGATTCAGAACTGGTAGTTTTGAGAGATCTTTTTTTCGGGTTTGTTGCATCTTGCTCCATTGGAAGCGCTTCTGTGCGCCAGTCGGTTAGACTACCCGCTGGTTTTTCTTGTAACCTGACAAACGGCGCGTTACAATGGTTAAGCCGATGGCCGGATCATTCTCATCTGTGTTAGTTTCAAGTACTTCTGAAGGTATTCAGAGTTTCAATACCAACAAGGCTGGACGCGCACCAGCGTCATTCGAGAAGTCTTGCACGCTCATTGACCGATCATCCGTTACAAAGATGCGAATCAGGGAGATCTTTGTCCATCGCGATCCGATCGTAGATGTGACAAACGTTAATGAGTATTGATGCCCACCTCGTAATTGAATGACTATCATCTTCTCACGAATATCTTTTCAGAGATCGGATCTTTTCTTTTAACTGTTGGGAAATCAATAACCAATGGCCATTGTTCTTCTGGTATTTGTATCTTCATTGCCTAACTAAAGACTTTGATAAACTTAAATAGAACACCTTAGTCTTTAAAATTCTAAATTCTTTCTAACTAATTTCCTATCCACAAAATTCATACATCTTTCTTTAACTTTCAATAATGGATTGGAACACAAAAAGTGGTCTTTCAACTTCGCTTTTGCAGTTTTCTATTTAGGAGGAACTGCTGATATTCTTTTGACAAATGGTTTCACTGGTCAGTGTTTAGGTCCAGTTTATATAGATCATTGTAGTTGACCAGCACGAGATGGAGAGATCCCAAAACTTTATTTTGTCAGAGCATCCCTTATTCATCAGCAGATGACAAAAAGCTTTACTACTAGTGGAGAGGGCCCTCGAGAATTTTCTCCATCAGCCTATTATTCAATGGTCCAGAGGCACCTGTCTTGAACACTTAATAGAAATGAAGAATGAACTCCAAAGTAAACGTGTATCACTCGCCATTGACTGCAGTTTTGCCAACTGGCGAATTGAACACAAGAATGAATCTGTCCTTTCTTTGAATAGAGATAGAGCCACTGACCCACTGTTTAGTCAATGAAATTTCCAGTCACACTCAATGAAGTCACCACCCACTTGTCTACTATTTGGAGATATATATTCGATCCCCTAACCGTAACCTTGGGCTTATGTTAGAAACACTAGTCGGTTTCTGGGAATTTCTTAGATTTCTCTTGGGATCTTTCCTTTCATGGCAACATTGAGTGCTCCCGTTTTAAAATTGTAAGGGATGGGATTCTTCATGAATGAAACTGTTCGGGGAACTTACTATATTGCATTTAATAAATTGTGAAGACTGTACATTGTACAACTATTTTAGAAACATATAAAAAAATTTATTCATATTCAGAAATAAAAATATTATATCATAGGATGAAGATATGTTGGAATCAGTATTCAAAATATCTTCCAAGAAATCCTTGTGATAATTTTGGCCGATATTTATTCGAGGAATTTTCCAATTCCTCAAAGAAATCCGTGACGATTTCGAAATTCCTCAAAGAAATCTATGACGATTTCGAAATTCCTCAGTTCCTTGAGGAAATCTAGGAGGATTTCGAAATTCCTCAATTACTCTAGGAAATCTGGAAGAATTTCTAAATTCTTGGAGGACTTCAAATTCCTCGAGGAAATTCGCAATGATTTCAAAATTCCTCATTTTCTCTTCAAATTCCTCAAGAAAATCCGCAAGCATAAAGAAATCTTCCAGGATTTTTTATATTCCTCAAGGAAATCTACGAGAATTTCTAAATTCCTGAAGGACTTCCAATTGCTCAAGGAAATTTGTGAAAATTTCGTAATTTCTCGAGGAAATCTACGAGGATTTTTCAAATTCCTAAAGGAAAGTTATGAGGATTTCGTAATTCCTCGAGAAAATCTACAAAAAAATTCTAATGCCTCAAGAAAATTCGCAAGGATTTCGAAATTCCTTATTTTCACTTCAAATTTTAAATTTTTTTAAGGAACGATAAAGAATTTCTAAATTCTTCATTTCCTCGAGGAAATCCACGAGAATTTTTCAAATTTCTCAAGGAAATCCGCAATGATTTCGAAATTCCTGAATTCCTTTTCAAATTCTTCAAGGAAATCCACAAGAATTTCTAAATTACTGGAGGGTTTCAAATTCCTCAAGAAAATCTACGAGGATTTTTAAATTCTTCGAGGAAATCCACGAGGATTTTTAAATTCCTGGAGGAAATCCAAGATGATTTTCCAAATTGCTGGAGGAAATCCAAGAGGATTTTTTAAACTTCTCAAGGAAATCCGGGAGGATTTTGAAATTCCTCGAAGATTTATATGAGGATTTTCCTTGCTCAAGGAAATCCGAGAGGATTTTTAAATTCCTCGAGGAAATCCAAGACGATTTCTCAAATTTCGGGGGAACTCCAAGAGGATTTTTTAAATTCCGCAAGGAAATCCGGGACGATTTTGAAATTCCTCGAGAAAATACATGAGGATTTTTCAAATTCCTTTAGAAATTCCACGAGGATTTTGAAATTCCTAAAGACAATCAACAATAATTTCTAAATTCCGTATTTTCTTGAAAACATTTACGGGGATTCTTCTAATTCCTCACGTAAATCTACGAGAGTTACTAAATTCCTGGAGAATTTCAAATTCCTCAACCAAATTCATGAGGATTTCAAAATTCCTGGAGAAAATCAGTTAGAAAATCTACAAGAGAAAATCTACAAGGATTTTTCAAATTCTTTAAGGAAATCCTCAAGAATTTGGAAATTTCGAAATTTCCTCTTCAAATCCCTTTAAAAAATCCGCGAGGATTACGAAATCTTCAAGGATTTCTCAAACTCCTCAAGGAAATCCACGAGAGTTTCGAAATTTCCTGAGGATTTCAAATTTCTCAAGAAAATTCGTGAGACCTTCGAAATTCCTCGAGGAAATCAGCCAAAACTTCTAAATTTCTCATTTCCCCGAGAAAATCTACAAGGATTTTACAAATTCCTCAAGGAAATCCACAAGAATTTCGAAATTTCTGGAGGATTTCAAAGTTCTCAAAGAAATTCATGAGACCTTCGAAATTCCTCGAGGAAATCTACGAGACTCTGTAAATTCCTCAAGGAAATCCACGAGGATGTTTCAAATTCCTGAAGGAAATCCGGGAGGATTTTGACATTTCTCTAGGAGTACACGAGGATTTTTATAATTTCTCAAGGAAATCCACAACAATTTCTAAACCCCTAGAGGATTTCAAATTCCTTGAAGAAATTCGTGAGGATTTCGAAATTCCTCCAGGAAATTAACCAGAATTTCTGAATTCCTTATTTCCTCCAGGAAACCCGCAAGGATTTTTCAAATTCCTCAAGGAAGTCTGTAAGAATTTCGAAATTTCTCATTTTCTCTTGAAGTCCCTCAAGAAAATCCGCGTGTATTACGATATCTTCAAGGATTTCTCAAACTCCTGAAGGAAATCCACGAGAATTTCTAAACTCCTAGAGGATTTCCTAGAGGATTTCAAATTTCTCAGGGAAATTCGTGAGATCTTCGAAATTCCTCGAGAAAATCTACGTGACTTTCTAAACGAGAATCTTTCAAATTCCTCAAGGAAATCCGGGAGGATTTTGACATTCCTCTAGGAATACACGAGGATTTTTTTAATTCCTCAGGAAAATCCAGGAGAATTTCTAAATTCCTAGAGAATGTCAAATTCCTTACAGAAATACGTGAGGATTTCGAAATTCCTCCAGGAAAATAGCCAGAACTTTTGAATTACTATTTTCTTCGAGGAAATCCACAAGGATTTTTCAAACTCCTCAAGGAAATCTGCAAGAGAATTTACTCAAGAAGAAATTACTCAAGAAAATCTGCAAGAGTTTTGAAATTTCTAAATTTCTGGAGGATTTTAAATACCTTAAAGAAATTCGTGAGAATTTCGAAATTCCTCCAGGAAATCAGCGAGAACTTCTGAATTACTATTTTCTTCGAGGAAATCCACAAGGATTTTTCAAATTCCTCAAGGAAATCCGCAAGAGTTTCGAAATTACTCAAGGAAATCCGCAAAAGTTTCGAAATTTCTCATTTTCTCTTCAAATACCTGAAGGAAATCCGCGAGGATTACGAAATCTTCGAGGATTTCTCAAAGTCATCTATGAAATCCACGAGAATTTCTAAATTTCTGGAGGATTTTAAATACTTTAAAGAAATTCGTGAGGATTTCGAAACTCCTCCAGGAAATTAGCCAGAACTTCTGAATTACTAATTTCTTCGAGGAAATCCACAAGGATTTTTCAAATTCCTCAAAGCAATCCGCTAGAATTTATTAAATTACTCAAGGAAATCCGCGAATATTTTGAATCTTTTTGTCTCCAATCCACGAGGATTTTTCAAATTCCTCAAGGAAATCTGTGAAGGTAACGAAATCTTTGAGTATTTCTCAAATTCTTCAAGGAAATCAGCGAGCATTTTTTAAACTCCTCAAGAAAATCTGCGAGGATTTTCCAAATTTCTCTAGGAAATTCGCAAAGATTTCGAAATCCTCGAAATCAATCCTCCTCCAATCTCTCAAGGAAATACGCACTCATTTTTTAAATTCCTCAAGGAAATCCGCGAGGATTTCAAAACTTCTTAATTTCCTCCTCAACTTCTTAAAGAAAATCTACGAGGATTTTTATATTCCTCGAGGAAATCCTCGACTAAAATTAAGATGAAGATTTCCTCGAGGATAATATATTTTATTTTAATTTTAAGGAAAATAAAAAGTGTCAAATATACGGAAAATGTTTGCTTGATTCAACCAAATATTTATTTGTCATATATATAT
>JBAGKK010401308.1:0-18250 GCA_037177015.1 Euceroptres primus
AAAATATGTATTTCAGTTAAATGTTGATGTACTTAATTAAACAGCATTATTGAATTAAAATCGTTTAAAATTAATTAATAAATTTTGAATTAGGATTTAATAATCATGGAAATTAAGTCGTTAAAAATTAAATCATTTTCAATTATTAAATTAAATCGTTAAAAATTAAATCATTTTTTTCATATAAAATAATAAAAAAACAAAAGTATCTCTGAGAACCAACTTCATGCTGCTAAGAGAAAGCTGCGAACAATTGTAGATTATTATTAGTAATAATTGAACTGACTATTGACAAACTTTGGGTACTTAGTTTATTACCTCACTCTAATTGAAAAGTGGACAAAAGGTGGAAAATTTAAGAAAAACTGCAACTTTCTAGCATTATGCTAAGAGAATGTTAATAATAAGTTGTTTAAACAATTATTTCTGTTAACTTTAATTGATTATTGCCTCGCGCTAACTGAAAAGTTGAAAACAAGTTGAAAAATTCGGAAAAACAGCGACTTTCTAACTCTATTCTAAGAGAATATTGCTATAAACAATAATAAATTGTTTAAAAAATTTATGAAAGTATCTCATTATCAGAAGAAAGTAATATTTTATGTATTAGAAACAATTTGTACTGAAAAAACCGCGAAAAAATCATAATTAGCGCCAAGAACTCGTAAAACCCAATTTTTCATTTATCGGTTTTTTTTTTTTGGTAACCTATAAAACCGACTTATGGGAGTGATGTTTAAAAAGTAATTCGTGTTCTATGGCTAATTGTAAAGAGAAATGTTTACTTTCGACTCGATTCACCTAATATCGACGATTCTGAATAAAATTACAAAAACGTCTTTTTTTCTTATGGGAAATACGTGTTAAACTTCATGGGGCTTGCGGTACTTCTAAATAATTTTTTTTCCAAAAAAAGGCATTTATTTTTTTGTGGATTCAAACAAACTTGGGGGATGACAGCATAAAAATTCGAGGGAAAAAAATTTGGACCACCCTAATGTACATTCAGTGCTGCCGGAGTCGCAAAATTATATTTTTTACCAGGAGATAAGAGATTCAGATATACTATTTCCTTAAAGTGTAAACATTCTCTTTTATGTGGTTTTTCTTGCTTTAAGCGAAATATTTCTGTTCAATTTATAAATTACATGAATTTACTTTGATAAGAAATAATCATAATCTTTGTGCACTGTTCAGTGAAAAAGAACGACTATAGTCAGACAAAAGCGAGTCTAATAGAGAATTTCCTTATCTACTGAATGGGCGTTGTATCTCAATGGACATAAAGGGATTTGGGTTCACTCATTCAGAACTTCGGGATGAGATTCTCAATTTTAGGAAATGGGAAATAGAAGCTTATTTAGGTTATTGAGTTTACTATTTATCATTGAAGTATTTTTCTATCATCTTTTCCAGGAAGGCAGAAAAGTGTTTTAAATAATTTTTTTTCTTCAGCTACTACTTTAATATTGTATAATTTTTAATTCTTATTTTAAAAACATCATGTGTATTTACTTATATTTTATGTACCTTCCTTCATAAAAAAGTGCTATTTAGCACTTTAGCACTTGAAGTGGGTTAAAATTATTTTGTGGACAATAACAACATCCTAATATGAGGATAATTTTTAAAAATCACACTTATGAAAAGTATACACTTTGAACACTTTGAAAACTATACTCAACATGAGTTGGTTTTTTAGATTTCTCTATTTTCTCAGATTTCACATGACAAGTAGTCGCAAATGTGACATTTGTTGTTGAAGAGCAAAAGCATCCATACTCGACTTTCGTAAAACTTTTCAAGTGCATACAGAAAAGATTCCAAAATAACGAGGTCGATTCTCTTCTTTATAACGAAAACTTCGAAGATGATAGGAAGACAAGCATTCAAGAGGATCTCTTAAGATTTTAGACTTGAATTGATAACAATATGATACTATGAAATTTACTACTGAGTTTTTAAAATTTTTTTAAAATTGAAGTTCTTATTCTGGAGACTTTTAAGATACATATAATTAACAAAACAACACAGTAAAAAATATGTTTTTTTTAACATAAACCATTTAAAAAAAATAGTTTATGTTACTATTTTTACTATTTTTAAAGAATAGTTTATGTTACAGTTTGTTTTCAGTGTACTTTGTCCCTATGTATAGTGCATAAGTCTACCCTTCTTTCTCTGGTCTTAAATGTGTTAGGCATTAAATTAAGCTCAATTTTTGGTTTGAATCAAGACTTTTTTTTTAAAGTGAACTTTGGTAAATTGAAGATACTAAAAGAAATAAGTATACTAAAAGATGGAACCAAATTACGATAAAAGTTCTTTTGCGCATTTTATAGAGAAACATCGTTATTTTAATGAAGTTCTAACCAACATGGTAAATATAAAGAGCTGAAAATAATGCAGGTAATATACATTTCTAAATAAATAGAAATACAACCCAATAAATTTCGAAACTGAAACCTTTATACTCATATTATAGATGAGATTTCAACTCACTTTGCTAATCGAAGTTTATAAACTTCAAAGATGAAGTTATTAGTATCTAAATCAAGCTTTGAAGCAAATTGATGTCGAGTTTAATTAGACGATCGACATGGTGCATGCCATTCCCAAAGGATAAAACTTAGATGCAGGAACATAGAAATTTCGCAACGTCTCGAGCACGTTCGAGCAGATGGAAAATCGAAGTTGTTCTCAGTTAGGCATTACGAATTTCCGGCAGCATTTTATTGTCAACAAATCGGGTAGAATTAAATAGGGTGAATTCCCAGAAATAAGGGGATAGTTTCACGAATTCGCGAAGCATGAATTCTACCCCAAAAAATCATTTTTCAAAGTTTTGAGTAGGTGCGATAAGTTTCAAAAATTATTTATTGTTGCAAATTTGAAAACCATGATTTTAGAAAACGTTCTAAGTTTTACAACAAAATGTTGTATAAACATGCATTCTAATTTTAATTTTAATGTTCTAAATTGAAAAGTATTTATAACTTTTTCGCCAAATTGTCATAAAATATTGAATATCTTTTTTCACTTATATAATGAAGTTTTTTACTTATATAATGAATTCCTGGTACAGGAATTCAAAAAATAATTTTTAGGAATTATTCAAGGATCCGTAGTGTCTGATTCAACAAAGGATAGTGATTAAACTGCACGAAATTCTCGAGAGAATAGTTACTGAAACGCGCCCATTCAGATAAAATGGAACAATAGTCTGAAATCACGACATTAGAATCATAGCTACAAATATTCTATACGATTAAATGTTCAACATGTTAATAACGATATTTAAAAATTCAAATACTTATATTAATTTGTAAGCACTTTTTTAATTCCTGCGTTATTTAGGCTATAACATCAAATATTGGCGCTTGTGTCGAAACAAAAAGGGGAGGGACTTCCGTTTTTGCGTTTTTTTAGAGACGAAACGCCGTCTTTACTTTGTGGCTTCTGTACGAATTTACTGATAAGGAGTCGTCCACATATTACGTAACACTTGTCGTATATTCCTGTCTCTCTCAGATGCACGGGAATCATATTTCCTTCTCTCTCACATTAGCGTTACGTAATTTAAGTACGGTCCGTAATATAAGAATATTATTATTCTAATAAACTGAATACGTTTAATTCCCCTTCCTGAAAATTCAAATGAAGACATGAGAATGACAACTCGGTAAAGACCATTTGAAGTTGGCCCCTAAGGTTACTTTGACCAGAGTGCCTAGTGTTCTGGAAATCTTTGAAAATCTGGAAAAGTTCTTGAATTTTCTTTTTAACTGGAAAAACCTGGAAAAGTCCTTGAATTTCATTCATAATCCTGGAATTCTTATCTCTACATCTGAATTAATAGTTTTCTTTAAATGAAATAATAAGATGAAATAATTTCAAATTAAATAATTATTTATCAATTGCTTCAGTCAAGGCTTCAGTAAGCTTTTGTAGAAAACTACTGATTAAAAACTTACTGATTGTAAGGCTAGTTTACTAATTCAGGTAATACAGTTTAGTGATTTTCCTCAATTTTGACTTTTTCGATCCGGTTTTTTTTAAAAGCTTTCTTTCATCACAAAAATAAGAAATTAATCAGGGGAGCTCGAGAAACTAATGCACTTTTTATTATTTTATTAAAAAATTTAAAAATATAAACTTAAAATTTTAAAAATTCCCAATTTCCAGTTTTTCGCTGTGATCTTTTTTAAAAAGCTTTGTTTTATCGTTGAAACATAAAATCAATCGGGGGAGATCAAGGATCTAATGTTCTTTTTATTATTTTGTTCAAAGACTTAAACAAATTTAAACTTACAATTTTGAAAGTTCACAATTTCGAGTTTTTCGCTCCGGTCTTTTTTAAAGCTTTATTTTATCATTGAAACAAGAAATCCATCCTCCTTGTGTCTCCCCAGAATAATTGACTTTTTGTATAAAGTCGAAAGTTATTGTATAATATAATTTATATAATTTGTAAGCTTTAAAAAATTATATTATACAATATCTTCTGATTTCTGATATATGGAGATTGGAGATTCGGTGTCTCTTCGTTTCGTCGAATTGCTGGTCAATTAAATGAAAATTTATGTGCGCTCCCCCCCTGATTAATTAAAATTCTCTATATAGCAGAAGATATATTCAAGAAATATAAATAAACTTTTATTTAATTTGCCTCCCCTGATTAATTAAATTTTTCCATAAATCAGAAGATATTTTATAATTATAATGTAATATAAGTTTTGTTAAAGCTTACGAATTATATTCCGCAAATAAATAAAATTAAAATTTTTTAAGTTCCCTAATTGATTTCTTGTTTCAATGATAAAATAAAGCTTTTAAAAATAGACTGCAGCTAAAAACTCGAAATTGAGAACTTTTTAAATTTAAATTTTTAATTTTTTAAAATAAAATAATAAAAAGTGCATTAGTTTCTTAAGCTCTCTGGATTGATTTTTTGTAGGAGAAATGAAATAAAGCTTTTTTTTAAAAAAAGGCTGCAATAAACTATAAATTGGGATTTTTTAAATTTTAAGTTTAATTTTTATGTTTTTTAATAAAATAATAAAAAGTAAATTAATTTCTCGACATCCACGGATTTATTTCTTAGTTTGGTGATAAAATAAAGCTTTTTAAACAAACTCGGATAAAAAAATTCAAAATTGGGAATTTTTAAAAGTTAATTGTTCAAGTTTTTTAATAAAATAATACAAAGGGCATTAGTTTTTTGAGGTCCCCTGATTTATTTCTTGCTTGAGTAATGAAATAAAGCTTTTTTTTTAAAAAAAAGGCTACAAAAAACTGGAAATTGGGAATTTTTTAAATTTTATGTTTAATTTTAAAACTTTTTAATAACATAATAAAAAGTACATTAATTTTTCGAGCTCACACGATTTATTTCTTGTTTCAATGATGAAATAAAACTTTAATAAAAAAATACCTTAGTGAAAAACTGATTATTGGGAATTTTTACAATTTAAAATTTAAATTTTGAAGTTTTTTAAGAAAATAATAAAAAATACATTAATTTCTCGAGCTCTTGCTCTTGATGACTTTTTTTAAGAAAGCTTTTTTAAAAAAACCGGGTGATCGAAAAAGTCGAAATTGGGAAAAGTCACTAAACTGCATAATTGTCAGGCTTATTATAAGTGAATTTGTAGTTTTTTTTATTGTAAAACAGTAGTTTCTTGTTGAAGATTAGTAGAAAACTACTAATTCTTTTTAGGGAGTATTCCCTTAAACAAAAAATAGTTTTTTGAGCTTAAGCAGATACAGTTAGCTAAATTCAAGAATTTCAGAAATCGCATAATAAACATTTTATGGTAATAATTGAAAAATGGTACCTAGGAAAATTTATTTTTTGACCTAGAAAACCTGGAAAAGTCCTGGAAGTTTTTTTAGAAGAATCACTAGACCCCCTGTTTTAACTATTACTTGGAGGGCCAACTTCAAATGGTCTTTAACGAGTTGTCATTCTCATGTCTTCAAATATTAATAATAATATTTAAAAAGTGAAGATAAAGCTTTTTTCCATTAAAATCCTCAATTTCAATTTTCCCTAGTCTTTTAAATGACCCAAAGACTTTCTAAATTAGATTCTTATTAGAGTTCTGAATTAAAAATTAGATCTTAGCTCAAAAAATAGTTTCCAAACTAATCAATTATAAATAACTTATAAACTAGTACAAGATGATTTTTAGATTTTCAAAATAATCAAAAACGAATTTGCACGGATTCAATTTCGCCGGATTCACATTTTATTGAAACATCGAGGAAGGTTGTGATAAGTGAATCAGAAAAATTTAGAAGACCACCACGAGCCAGCTGTAAGGAATTGCTGTAATAAAAAAAATATGGAAAGGGACAAAATCTAGAATTCGCAAACTGAAAGTTTTATCCCAGAACCTGACACTAGTAAACTTGCACCGGATTGCGAGAACTGCTGAATTCGAAATATCTACCGAAAAGTAAACTCCAGACTTCATAAAGATGCAGGAAAGGTCCGTTAAAATCGAAAACGATGACAGTTGTCACTTTGCTTATAAATTACTCTCGAAATTTATTTTTCCAGTTTGCATAAAAGATTCAAATGTGGCAATTCAGTCAGACAAAATCACACTTTCGAGTCTTTGATAATTCAAATTCTCATTTAGTATTTTTTACTCAATTAAATTGCATTTCTGAAATTTCGCTGCGATAGCATTATTTTAATTAGTGTACTCATTACGATTATATCTACGGAATGGAAGTATGCACACAGAATCTACTTTGAAATATTTTAATGAACGAATTTAATGAAATCCACAGCATCAAATTATTCTCCTAAATGTACGAATACGACTCATTCTGAAGAATGAAAATCGCGAGTTATCTTTCGACTATTATTTTTATTATTCAGCTATTGCGAAATAACAAGGATGAGATAGCGAGAGGCAATTATAGAACAATGAATAAAATTTTATTATCCTCCACTTTGAAATAACTAATAATGTATTAATCTCGTTTTGCAGGATTCGTTGAGAATGCAGCCACTGAAAGTTACATTGTCAGCATGTAAATATCTGGAGAATATATTTGGATCAAATAAATAAGCTCACTTCAACAAATACATTCGAACAAGGCCAATGTTGCTCCTTCGAGACAAGAAAAGCTATATTACACGCATCAGCTGAGTTCTCTTACTACATGAATTATTTATTTGCTCATCTTAAATTCAGGCTAAATTTACTCTTATCAGTACCTCCTATTCGTCCAAGAAAAAACATTCGATTGAGAATATTGATTTCTACATACAAACCCTTTCAAAACTTTGCCAGTGATATAATTTTCATAAATTATTTAATTCATTAATATTGTTTTAAATTTCGATACATTATTAGAGATATATTGTTTTCTAAGAAAGCTTCAATTTTGAAAAAATCCTCCTTTTGTAAATAACAAGTAGAATCTGACAGTTGAAAATATCAAGAATCAGAGAAAAAGTGCAAAACGGTTTTGTAAAATAGGATAATTGATAAAACAAGCTTTATCAGAAACAAGCTTAGAGTGTTTTATGGTAAACCGTTTTACTCCAAAAAATACGTTTTATGGTTTTTTAAACTTTAGATTATTTTGTCTTTTTCAAACTAATTCCGATCTCTTTTTTACACTTTTTCTATAGTAGCCGCAAGCCCGAGAGGATTAAAGCTTTTCAAATACTTAATCGAATACTCACACACAAAAGCATAGAATTAACCAATCGAATTTTATTTTTAAAACGTAAATTGTCTCCTTCAGATAAAAAATACGAATCAAAAATAATTTTATGCATACGTATTTTAATGTTAATAATCCCACTATGTATTTTTAAATTTATTTTTTAAATTAAGCCTTGAAATTGTAATTAAATATTAAAATGTTAATCTTTATTAGTTTAATCCAAGATCAATTTAATATAGATATTAGACACACGTACCCTTTTATGGTTGAGTGCCTTGCGTTAGAATTCCACTCGCGAGTGACTCATGCAGAATAGTGATAACGCGGATCATCAAACGAGCTCTCGTTCCAATTAATCAGTTTAATTGGATCAGTCATTCCATAAAGTAAAATTCCACTTCAAATAGCAATTTCTATGGAATCGTTCGATTTCAACATTGTAATCAGGACATGAATCTTTTAAACTGTCGGAAACGTCGAAATGGAGTAATCCCTTCAGAATATTTTCCAAAAAGGATATTGAGTCGAGAGCTATAAAGCCACTTATACACTTAAATATAAGATGCAAAATTCATATTTCAAGATATTCTGGATTCCACGATTAAGCTTAAAATCAATTCTTTTAGAGAAAATCTTAGAGAAACTTTACATAATACTATAACATAATTAATAATTTAATAATTTAAATCTTAAAATTTGATCCATTATAACTGTTCAAAATTATTTTTACTCAAACATTTGTATTTTAAACGAAATGTGAAATAATTTAAATCTAGGTTCAAGCTTTAATTTGGTATTTAAGTGTCAATGAATTTGGAATACTTAAAAATTTAATAATTGAAATCTTGAAACTCAATCTATTTTACATGTACCTGCGGAAAAAGCTTTTAATTGATTCATTAAAAAATATTGTTACTCGAAAAAAAGCACGATTGGCTGAATCCAATTATTTTTACTCTTAAACGTATTTGAAACAAAATTGAAATTGATTTTAAATCAAAGTTAAATTCATAAGCTTCAACAAGAACTATTACTTTTCTCCTTTCTCTATAAAATTAGTGTATATTCTAAAAGAACAATAATAAATGTTATATGACCAAATCCATTTCAAATGGCACACAATAGGGCAAAAAAAGCGTCTGTGGACAAATCAATTTTCAGATTAAACTACTCATCCGATTTGGAAGTTTTTTTAAAAATTAAAGTATATTAAATTCCGCATCGTTACAACGACGGACAATTTTGAAAAATTTTTTCAAAAATTTTTTATTTAATGAACAAAATGAAAAAAAAATTTTTTTGACTTTTCAAGACTGCCATTTAGACAAAAAATTTTTTATTTTACTGAAAATGGTCCATAAAAAGGCAAAACCTCATTAAAAATTATATCCAGCAGTATTAATTTAATAAAACAAAAATTTAAATTGTTATAAACAAATTGGTGAAAAAAAGTTCACTCCTTTATTTGCCACATTTAAATGCATTAAACCAATATTTTTAGGAGGAAATGCAAATAAAATAATGTTAACTTAAAATTAGAACAGCCTAAACATCAATTCCTAATTGTTTATAACAATTTAATAAACAAATACGAAATTAAGGAATGTTTAATTAGATAAATTTAGCTTTTTCAGCAAAATTAGCTAGAAATATTTCACTGATGACCTTCTGCTGTGATAGTTTGCACTGCAACAACAATCGTGTATTATTTAAAATAAACAAATGCATTATTTGATCATTTTTGAGTAGATAAGCTTCGTTTTTTCAGCAGAATCAATAACTAGGATGTTGCTAATGTGTCTTGTTGTTTTACGTTACACTTAGGCATAATCTGTTTATTGTTTAAACAAGTTTAGTTAACAAATTAATTATTTGAGCATTTTTCAGTATAGAAATTTAGTTTTTTTAGCAGAATCAACTACAAACATCTCAGAGATACTCTATTGCTGCGATAGTTCGCAGTTAAACAATAATTGTAGATTATTTAAACAAATTTAATGAACAAATGCATTGCTTGGCTGTTTTTCAATAAATTAGTTTCACTTTTCCTAGAAGAATCTACTATAAATGTTTCACTAATGGCCTTTTGCTATGATAATTTGCTGTAGGGCAATATTGTATACTGCTTAACCAAATTTAATAAACAAAGGTATTGTTTGACAATTTTTCAATAGATAAACTTCGTTTTTTCAGCAGAATCAATAACTAATATGTTGCTAATGTGTCTTGTTGTTTTACGTTAAACTTAGGCAAAAATTGTTTATTGTTTAAACAAATTTAGTTAACAAATTAATTATTTGAGCATTTGTCAATATAGAAATTTTGTTTTTTCAGCAGAATCAACTACAAACGTCTCGGAGATAGTCTATTGTTATGATGATTCGCAGTTAAACAATAACTGTTGAAAAAAACGAAGTTTATCTATTGAAAAATTTTCAAACAATACGTTTTTTAATTAAAATTGTTTTAACAATATACAATTATTATTGTCTACCTGCAAATTGTTATTGCAAAAGGCCTATTGGTGACATATTTTTAATTGATTCTGCTAAAAAAACGAAAATAATTTATTGAAAAACTGCCAAACAATGCATTTGTTTATTAAATTTTTTCAAATAATGTATAATTGAAAAATGCTCAAATAATTAATTTGTTAACTAAACTTGTTTAAGCAATAAACAGATGATGCCTAAGTGTAAAGTGAAACAGCAAGATACATTGACAATAAACCAGTTATTTATTCTGCTGAAAAAAACGAAGCTTATCTTCAAAAAAATAGCCAAGAAATGCATTTGTTTATTAAATTTGTTTAAATAATACACGATTGTTGTTGCAGTGCAAACTATCACAGAAGATCATTGGTGAAATATTTATAGCTAATTCTGCTGAAAAAGCTAAATCTGTATAAAAATGCCTTAATTTAGTATTTGTTTACTAAATTGTTATAAAAAATTATGAATTGATGTTTATCGTCTTCAAATTTTAAGTTAACATTATTTTATTTCCATTTTCTCCTGAAAATATTGGTTTAGAGCATTTAAATGTGACAAATAAAGAAGATATAACTTTTGTTCACTAATTTATTTATAACAATTTTAATTTTTTGTTTTATTGAATTAATACTGCTGGACATCATTTCTAATGAGTTTTTGCCTTGACGTGGACCATTTTTGGTAAAATAAAAATTTTTTTGACTAAGTGGCAGTCTTGAAAAGTCAAAAATTTTTTTTTTCATTTTGTTTGTTAAAAAAAATTTTGAGAAAATTTTTCAAAAATGTCCTCCGTTATAACGATGCAGAATTTAATACACTTTAACTTTTAAAAAAACGTTTAAATCGGCTGAGTAGTTTAGTCTGAAAATTTATTTATCCATAGACGCTTTTTTTGCTCTATTGTGAGGCAGTGCAACTTCAAATCGCAGAATCGGTCGCCGGTGAAATATGTTACTTTTCAAAGAAAATAAAGCGACACGTATTTTTCAATTTGGAAAAAAATTCGCTAAGTTAGGAGTATTTGAATTTTTAAGACTGTTTTTCAAAGAAACACAATTTTGTTTTCAAGACCTGTCTAACTTTGGACCTAATTCAAATGTTTAGGTTTCCTTCCCAGCTTCTGGTAGAGTTTGTCAAAATTTAAAATTTCAAATTTCAAATTTGTCAAACTTTCAAAATCAACAAGAAAATTTCAAAAATATTGAAAATTAACAAAATGGCGGCCGTTTTTGTAAAAATATTCAAAGTCTATTTTCTCAAAAACCCCATCTTTTTCTTTGCTCGAATTTTTTTGCTAAATTGGAATTCATATGAGGAAGAAGTCATGTAACTTTAATGCGGGCTAAACCACTTTTGTAGTCAGGAGAATTGTTTTTCAAAACAAATTCTTTTAATTTTTCATAAAATTCACTCGTCCTCTAGGAAATACAAATTTAAAGTTAAACACAATAGAACTAATAAATGAAGTCTTAGTAATTTTTAACAAATGTCATGTATCTGCAATACTGAAAGATATACACGCAGGGTTAAAAATTATTACAAGTATCAATGACGCAATTGCACACACATGATATTTGTCAGAAATGACTAGGACTTAATTTCTCAACTTGACTTTGTTTAATTTTAAATTTATATTTCCTATACAGGAAGTGTAAATCTCGTGAAAGATTAAAAAAAAAATTATTCTTGAAAAAAAATTCTCCTGACTACAAAAGTGGTTTAGCCCGCATTAAACTTACATGATTTCTTCCTCATATGAATACCAATTCAGCAACAAAATCTGAGAAAAAAATGGTGGGGTTTTTGAGAAAATCGAATTTGAATATTTTTAGAAAAATGGTCACCATTTTTTTAATTTTTAATATTTTTAAAAGTTTCTTGTTCATTTTAAAGGAGGATCACAAACTCTAACAGAAACTGGAAAGGAACCCTAAACATCTGAATTAGGTCCAAAGTTTTACAGGTTTTGAAAACAAAATTGTACTTATATGAAAAACAGCCCTAAAAATTCAAATACTCATTAGTTTGCGAAAATTGATTTTTGTCAAAATGGAAAAGAAACGTGTCGCTTTATTTTCTTTGAAAAGTAACATATATCATCGGCGACCGATTCTGCTATTTAAAGTTGCACTGCCTGCCTGATTTGAAATGGATTCGATCACATATATTTTATATATTTTACATGAATATTATATACTTAATTATATATTTAATTGCTTAAAATACGTCAACAGGATAATTTCTTATTAATAAACAGCGTGCTTTGAGCAGATTAAAATCTGTTTAAAATGAGACTTTAATGAATGTGATATGATGATTTGGATATTTAATAATTATATTAAAATCTGATGTTCATTTTAAGGGAAAATTGAGTCAGGTAAAGGTTGAAGTGAAGCTTCCAGAGAGCTAAAACCTGGATTTTAAGACCAAGTAGAAACTAGAAACGGCTCTATAGTTTATATCCATGAATGCATAAATGCAAACGATTGTTGAATCCACCCCCATTTGAAATTCTGGTCAGTGTCCATCTGTACGGACACTCCTCCGAGCGAATGTTTGTGTATAACTAGGAAACTGCATGATGCGAAGTGCTGAAAGACAATCCACAATATCCGGCCAAGCGTGAAACACAAATTTCTGTTCCAGAGACTCGTTAAAGGTTCTCTACTGCTGTTCACAAAAGGTACTTAATTCATTACTAATTTATTATGAGAAAAATAGAACATTACTTTATTATAAATTTATTTTAATGTAACCACGTTTATATAAATAATTATGATAAAAGTAATTTGCAAATAGATTATAAATTTTAAATCACATAAAAAATTTGGGGAATAAATAGTAGGGTGGTTTAAACAAATTCTTTTTATCATTCACTGAATTTATCTTCTTTTATTTAATGTACAATTAATTGTCGAATTTAGTCAAATTAAAAAAAAATGGTTAAAAAATCTTGATAATTGTTATTTTGTTTAAGAATGTTAGATATTTTACATTACAGCCGTGATGTGTTGCCAAATATTAATTGAAACAATTTCACCTCAAATAAAAGAGGAAAACACGCCCTTTATAATAAGTAAAAGGTTTGTTTTATGTTATTTTTATTGTACTTTTTAGTAGAATATAAAATACTACTATAATATAAAATAAATATCCTATGATAAAATATAAAATAAAATAAATAAATAAATATAAATATAATATAAAACTACTATAATATAAAATAAAATCTAATTACGTTGCTATGGCGACAATTTGGAAAATTTGTATAGACTAACAATAGAAATTTTCACGTTTGTCCCAATATGCTTATATATTTCGCCCCACAGATATCGGAAACGCAATTTCGCTTGAATTAATTGCAATTGTTGGACAGAATATCGAATTCCGTTCCGGATTCCTATTTTATTTAATGATGTTTCTGTTGTCACATTGACGATGGAAAGATTAATTGAAAATGTGATTTTAAAGTGCAAGCTGCAGTATTTCTATTTCTTTAAACCTAGTTATTTCAAACAATTATCTGCTTTTTAACATGCTTTTATTAATCTTGAATTAATTAGCTTTTCTAATTTACTCTTTTTGTGCGACAACTACCTAAATTAGAGAGTCGTCAAGAAATCAGTTTCTCTTTTTTTTATGTCAAGAAAATTACCTTCTTGAATACAGATGAAGTAGGAATTCAGAAAGACGACGAATGCTTTGTGGATAATTAACAAAGTTTTATTTGCGAACGCAGGCAAAGCGAAATTTGTTGAATACAAACTCAATTATTTGCCGACAACTCTGAATTATAATCATAACACCGTGACTTGCGTTTGAGCAATTTAAAAACAAAGTTTAATGCACTTCTATTCCCTAAAGTAATATTCAGAATGAGCCTTAAGGCTCAGAATTTCACATAATCGAGAATTGATATGCAAAATATCAGACCCTATTAAAATGCAGTCTTCTATTCTTTTTAATTAAAATTTTGTAATTAAAATGAATTCTCGTTGTCATATGACACAAATAGCTAGGCATAAGTTTAAACTCTCAAAATTTAATTTGAAAATTTTAATATGAAGTTTAAGGGGTTGTTTGAAAACTATTTCGTGACATTTAGTTCCCAGGCGACTGCATTATAAAGTTTTCAGCTTCTGCATTTGACATAAATTAAAAAAATTGCCTTAAGGCTTTTTGTAAAAAGTACCCAGGAATTAATTTAATCTACTTTATGATATAATAGAATACTTACGAGATTTTGGAATCATGGCGATGGTGATTTTTGAATTGTAAGACTTCAAAAGGTCTTGTACGATAGAAGTGTTGAAATCTCGATTGCAAACTTCCCGCAAGAAGACTAAAATTTCTGCACCAGTTTCCGATTTCGAGGACGAATTAGCGATAGGAAGAAGAAACCATCCGAGAAAGGTAACGAGCAGGAACCACCACCAGCACTGGTGCAACCAGCACCGGGCCATGGGCCCCAATAACTGCTTTACTCCAAAAACAGGCCTTAAAATCAGAAAAATAAACTTTTACTTAGTGTACTATTTTTATTAATTAAAAAATTGTTCTTTCATTATTTTAAAAAATTTTAAATAACCCTTAAAGCCCAGAATATTTCGGGATAAATTACCCGTAGAACCCGGGATATTTCGGGATATCAAATTTTGGTGACATGATATTAGGGATATCTGTTGGTAATTTGCAGGATATCCTTAAAAAATGAAATTTCTATATCCCTGTGATATCCATAGGATATCTTCATATGTTGTGTGGACGTTTCTGGGATACTTCAATTTCCAACACGAGATATTGGAATTTTCTAGATATCTCACCTTGGACATTAGAATATCCCAGAAACTTCCAAAAAACATCCAAAGATATCGTATGAATATCCCAGAGATACAGAAATTTTCTCCTTTTAAGGATATTCTGAAAATTTATCCTAGGGATATCCTAGGGATATTCCTAGGATATCCGCATGATGTTTTGGGTCATAAATGGGATATCCCGAAATATCCGGTGCTGTATGAGTAATTTTTAAGCCAGTCGAAAATCTGTCATCTTTATATTTTATAATATAAAAATCTGACAATCGCGTGTTTTGTTTAAAAATTATTCTAGAATCTAATGAAATTTATCAAAGTCACGTAGAATATATAGAAAAATTGTAATTGGTTCGTAAAGTTTGTTCCAATATTTACGTGTCGCTGGTTTAACGGTAACATTTTCTACTTCGACACTGCCAAAAACGTTTACAAATGATTTTTTTATGGGAAATGGAAGCTTAATCTTTAAGGAAGAAGCTAATTCCATACCCATTTCTAATTCATGATTTTAGCAAAGTTATTTCTTCATTTAAATTAGAAAGCGTGTTCGTACAAATAAAATGTCACTGGTGTAACGGGCGAGGCTTCTTACAAAATTAGTTTAAATTAATCAAATAATTTATAGATATTATATGAATGTACTCACAAATGTCGACCAATTATAGATATTATATGAATGTACTCACAAATGTCGACCAAAAAATTCTGCGTACTTTAGTATTAATATCTATTATTTAAAAATTGTCGCTCATGTAAGGTAAATGTCGTAATCGTGACCTTAGTCCCAGTAATCGTTTCGCCGTCAATCTTATTTTTTAAGCATTTATACTTGACTGTTATTGATTTTGATTATAAATAATGCTAAAGCTCGTTATTTTTTGTTATTAAATACTTTTTTAAAGATATTTTATAATTATTTCTTTAGGTTATATGCCAATTTCACGATTACTGGGACCGGTACGATTACTGGGTCATCTACCTTAACGGTCGCTAGTGTAACAAAATCAGAAAATTAAATGTGTGAAGTTTGCTGTTTGTGAAGAATATTTAAAATTTATTAATCAATTTATCAATGATTCGATGTTTATAATCTGTCGTTTTGACATTCAGAATGTAAAAATATAATTAAAGAAATTCATAATGAATAATCAAACTAAGGATTTAAAACTGGAAAAAGATAAGAAGAGGCTATCGCAAACGAGGAGAAAAAAAAGTGCTGTGCTAGAAAATGCAAGATTTACTGATTTTGGTCAGATGGACGTAGAAACATAACCCGAAATAATAATAATAACTATTATTATTATAATTAAATTAATACTTCTTATTTTTAGAGATACATACTAATTTAATAGTTTCATTTAAAAATTGTGTATTAGGTTATTCAAAAATAAAAAAAACTCTCTTTCTACTGTTTTACTTCTTCCAAAGATAAAGTGAATAACCTTAAATATAAACATTTTTAAAAACACATAAATAGCCAGTGCATTCAAGTAAACGGATATACACGAGTAATAATATACGTCTATAATATACGATCGTCTAAAAAAGTAATATACAAAAGGTCATATGTGTCGCTTACGATTTATCCTTTAAAATTTCTTATATTGAAATCTTAAGGTTCTGGACAATTTCCCATATATAATGATAATAATCTTGATGGGTTTCCGTTCGCAGTGTGAAGTTGCTTCAATATTGATAATGTTGTGATGTTGACGTTTTTCAATTGTTTTCAATAATAATTTTAATTTGTTCACCTGAATTTAAAATTAAATTAGTACATATCTGTTCAATTTTATAATTTTAAAATTTTGCAAATGCCGATAATAATTTTTAATTTGCATACTATGTATAAATAATATATAGATAATTAACTTTTAATAATATTAATTTGACATACAATTTTTGAAGATTTAAAATGTAATCTAAACAATTTAAAGCGTTTTCAGGTAAATATGATTTAATTTTTAATGATTTATTTTCTTTAATTATTAAATCATAATCGTTTATAATGTTGGATGTTAATTTTGTCTTTAGGGTCAGAATAAATAATTCAATTAATTTTTAAGTGAACCAAACTTTTCGGCGCACAATGGTGGCCCTCATCAGTGGTTAATGTTTATTCAGAAAAAACATTTACAAAAGATTTTTTTAACAAGGACGCAGTGTAAGAATGTAGTTATACAAGGAAATTATTTCAAATTTGGTTTAGTACAGTCTTAAATATCTTTGATAATGTTTGCACCAAACTAAGAAAACTAAAAAATGTGTGTTTTCCTTACAATAATTGGAAAAATAATAAAATTTGTAATATAATCTAAAAAAGTGTGTTGCCTTTACAATAATTGGACAAAATAATAAAATCTGTAATATAATCTAAAAAAGTGTGTTGTCCTTACAATAATTGAACAACATAATAAAATATAACAAATAAATTCACCCAACTATTATAAGAACAATACATTTTTCAATTTCTGCGAACTGTACCAAAATTACCAAAGTTTTTATTACTTAAGACGGTACTAGACCCTTATATTATATTACAAATTTTATTATTTTGTCCAATTATTGTAAAGACAAAAACAACAAAGACAACATAAGGACAACATTTTTAATATAATAATATAATTTTATAATTTATAATAAATATAATTTTTAATATATTTAAGTCTGTACTAAACCAAATTTGAAATTATTTCCTTATTTAAACTACATTCGTACACTGCGTCCCTGATAAAAGAATCTTTTGTAAATGTTTTTTCCGGAATAAATATTAACCACTGATGAGGGCAACCATTGTGCCCCGAAACGTTTGGTTCAATTAAAAATTAATTGAATCATTTATTCTGAACCTAAAGCCAAAATTAACATCCAACATTATAAATATTGGATGATAAATAATAAACATTATAAAACGATTATTTTCATCCAGGGTCAATACAATCTCCCACTGAGTATTAAATCATAATTCAAAATTTATTAATTAATTTTTAACTTTTTAAATTCAATAATTCCGTTTAATTAAGAACATTAACAATTAACTCAAATACATATTTAAAATATGTTTAGAATTTTCATTACGTGTCATTATACACTTTTCAGTCAGTGTCATTATACAATTTTCAATCCAGAGGAAACGTATTGACATATTATTGAAGAATAATTAAAACTAATGATTATTATTATTATTATTATTTATCGGCATTTGGAACTCGAAAGTTCATTGCCTCATCTACCCGAGACCGCCACGCG
>JBAGKK010401419.1:0-18248 GCA_037177015.1 Euceroptres primus
AACTACTAATAATTAGCAGAAATTTTCACTAAAGTGAATTAGTGACCGACTTTTCACTAATTCAGATTTAGAGAGTACTGTGATCCCGGACCTATTAAAATTTTGGAAAAAGTTTGAAAAATTTTAGTTTTTATCAGTTTTTTCAAATTTTATTCACTTCAGAGCATGCCACTTCAAATTCACCTCAACGAAAATTAAAGTGCATTAAATTCCCCGTAAAATTAAAAAAAAAAGAATTTATCTCATATAGTTTAGGAGATACAGCCTTGGGAATTTTTATTTTTCTGAAAAATTTATTTTAAAAATTCAGTTTTAGTTTTTGTGAAATAGCATATTTCCTGTGCACTGTCGAAAAAATAGACACAATATTAGTTAAAGGAGACCTAATAAAAAGGAAATCTAAAAAAAAAAAATGTTATACCTCCCACACGTCCGAAGTTATAGCGTGTTTACGTTAAAGTTAAATTTGCGTTAAAGTTTGTTGTTATAATAATGAAAAGTACATCAGAGAACATACAAATCTGAAAAGCTTTAATAATTCCTGAAATATATCCATAAAAATCGAGGGCGTCAACTTTTAAAAGAAAACTCATTTTTATGGATATATTTTAGGAATTATTAAAGTTTTTCAGATTTTTATGTTATTTTATGTACTTTTATTATTATAAAAACAACTTTTAACGCAAATTGCAGTAGAAACAAACGAACTTTCATAAAAGTGGGTATTTTTCAACAAGCTTTAATTTTGGACGTATGAGAGATATAACATTTTATTTTTCTTTAATTTCCTTTTTATTAAGTCTGCTTTAACTAATATTCTGACTATTCTTGTCCACAGTGCGCAGGAAATACGCTATAAAAACTAAAACTAAATTTTTTTTTTTGACAAATTTTTAAAAAATATATAAATTCCGAAGGCTGTATCTCCTAAACTATATTAGATAAAAAATTCTTTTTTTTTATTTCTACAGGAAATTTAATGTATTTCAAGTTTGGTTAAGGGGGGTTTCTCCTTTGTATGCCTAAAGAGTTGAGTAATTTTCAAAAAATTATTTTAAAAAAACTAATAAAGATGGTTGAATGAAATTTGATATATGTAATTATATATATATATATATAAGCTTTGCAAAAAAAATTTACAAAGTTTTTTAATCAATATCATGATCTTGAGAAGTTGGAGCGCCGTTGATCGCAGCGCACAGTGGGAACAAAATGACTTTTTTGGTTCAAAATAATGTACAGCCCACAAATATTGACCGATTGGGGCGTAAAAAATTAAAAGAAAAACTGATTTTGCAGAGAGTTGTCGAGCTTGATCTTTGATTAAGTTTCTTGTTAATATTATAAACAAATTTAATAAACAAATGCATTATTCAGGCATTTGTCGAGAAAAAAATTCATTTTTTTCGATTTCAGTTCTTTTAATTTGGAACTTCAAGATAATTTCGGCAAAGTTCATAATTAGTTGATAAATTTAATGATTTTTTTAAACAGCCTTTTTAACTGGGAACTTCATGATAATTTCATCAACATTCATAATTAGTTGATAAATTTTATGATTTTTTTGAACAAATGCAATAAAGAAATGCATTATTTTGGTATTTGTGACTGAAAAATTCGTTTTTTTCAATTTCAGTCCTTTCAATTAGAAATTCCATTACGGTTTTAGCAACATTCATGATTATTTGATAAATTGTATGATTTTTTGAAACAAATTTAATAGAAAAATGCATTATTTGGGCATTTATCGACAATAAAATCCTTTTTTTTTCAATGTCAGGTTTTTTAGTAGGCTGCACCATAATAATTCAACAAATGCCCAAATAATGCATTTGTTTATTGAATTTGTTTTTAAAAAATCATGCAATTTATCAAATAATCATGAATATTGCTGAAATTATCATGGACTTCCCAATTAAAAGGATTAACATCGAAGAAAACGAATTTTCCCGCCGACAAATGCCCAAATAATGCATTTGTTTATCAAATTTGTTTTAAAAAACATAAAATTAATCAAATAATTATGAATGTTGCTAAAATTATCGTGAATTTCCCAATTAAAGGGACTGACATTGAAAAAAAAACTAGTTTTACCGCCGACAAATGCCCGAATAATACATTTGTATAAAAAAATCATAAAATTTATCAACTAATTATGAATTTTGCTAAAATTATCATGAAGTTCCTGATTAAAAGAACTGACATCGAAAAAAAAACGAATTTTTCTGTCGACAAATGCCTGAATAATGCATTTGTTTATTAAATTTGTTTATAATATTAACAAGAATAATCTTAAATGAAATTTTCTCGATTATAATATTGTTTCCATCCAAATTTCTTACAATATAACTTTTAAAAAAACATAAAATTATTGAAAATGATAGAAAACACACTTTCAACAAATAATTTGTTCAAAAAAAATTTTTTTGTTTATTGTAGCATGATGAAACATCTTTAACTAATGTTACTCTATGAAACGTAGGCGATTGCAACAATTTTCCTATTAGTGACAAGCACCGGAAACGTCAAGTAGAAAAAATAGCCATTTTTTCGTCATATTTGTTTACTTATAAAAAAAATTGAAAAACTAAATAAAAAATCAGGCTGGAGAATTCTCTGGAAAGTTTTATCAGCTTTTTTTCAAATTTTTTACGTCTAAATCGATCAATATTTGTGGGCTGTACGTTATTTTGAACCAAAAAAGTCATTTTTTCCCCCTGTGCGGCGGTCCATGGTGGAAGTGATAATTCAGGTACATTTGTACCTGAGTTATGATTTCATCTCAAATTGAAAAATTGAGCGGGATTATCATCAGGAAACATCAGCGCGTAATATAGACTAGAATTATAAAAAAATATTGAAAACTTTGTTTTTTGTTTTCTTTAAAAATATTTATAACTTGGCCAAAAATTCTTTTTTTTTTAAATTCTAGTCTATATTACCCGCTGATGTTTCCTGATGATAATCCCACACAATTTTTTAATTTCAGATGATTTGTACCTGAGTTATTACTTCCACCATGAACCGCCGCGATCAACGGCGCGGCGCTCCAACTTTGACTCGCTCTCAAGATAACGATATTCATTTAAAAACTTTGTAATTTTTTTTCTGTAAAGCTTAAATATACATAATTAGATATGCCAAATTTCATTCATCCATCTTCATTAGTTTTTTTAAAATAATTTTTTGAATATTACTCAACTTTTTAGGCCTACAAATGAGAAACCCCCCTTAAATTTTCAAAAGCACCGCTTTGAAGTTATTGTTACGAAAATATACATAATAACCTGAAAATAAAAAATAGAAATTAAGTTCATTTAACAATCCCTGCAGCGATTTTTTTCTTTTTGGTCTCAAAAAAATCGTGAGGCATCACTGAAATGATTTCAGAAAAAAAAAGAGAGGTGCAAGCCCTTTTGGGTTGAACTCAATCCAAGCCCACCGGGTTAGGATGAAGATCATTCGTTTAGGAAACGAGCTACATAACAGAATGATAGATTGATCTTCTAAGAATTTAATATTCTTCTTTTCATTTCCAGATCATTGTCAAACTTCAACCTCAAGATTCAAGCAACAAATCCCTTGCAGTACCTCGCTTCTTGTGCACAAGTGAAGGATCTTATTTGATAATTGAAGGATTAAGCGACTTTGGCCTTGAATTAGTTGACTTCCTAGTTGTTCGTGGAGCAAGAAATATCGTCATATGTTCTGGTTCCAAAAATACCAGAGCTTATATCAATTTCAGGGTAGGTTTATGGAGAGGATATGGAGTGACAGTTGTAGTTCGTGAAGAACTGGACCTTTCCAAGAAGCAGAACGTCAAAGCTCTTCTTAAAGAAGCTGCTGCACTTGGTAAAGTAGATGCCATCTTTGATCTTCAACGTATTGAAAATTCACCGAAGAGATCTTCAAGCTCAAAAGATTTGTTTACCAAATTTTTGGAGGAAGAATCTAAACAAAGTTGTCCTGATTTGAGGCAGTTAGTTGTCTGCTCGACTTGTAAAACCAATAGGGAAAATATAGATGACGTTTTGTTGAGGGAAACTGCCCTGGCCAAACTTTGCGAACAAAAATCAAAAGAAGGTTCTTCAAGTCTTTTGATTCTTTTGGGTCCCATGGCCGGTATTGTTGAATCGAAAACTCAAAATGCACAGCCAGTTCCTCTGTTAACTGTTCCTAGAGCTCTGGAACAACTGGATAATTTGATTGGGTTGAATGCACCTATTGTTGCTGTCTCTTACAGATCTTTGGTTAGAGAATCTGATGAGGTAAGGAATAAGTAATAATTGATTAATCTTTTGACAGATTTTTTCTAACTGAAGATATGACTTGAATGCATTTGTTTTCAGGTTAAATCTAAGGTCAGCAGCCATCAACACAAGGATGATCGAACACTGTTCAACGAATACATTAAGAAAGTTGAGCCGATGTCATCCTGTAGGTTCAGGAATCTAGATGTATGTTAAGTCAATCATCTAGAGGCATCATCTAAGAAGTTATCGTAAAAATTTGTAGACTGTTTAAAAAATTATTATACTTAATTAATAATAATCAGTAGACTAATGATGCTGTGCATATCTCTCAGGAAAACTCACTTTTTCTAGAACAGTAGCAAAGTCTGGGTTTAATGTCTCTTTTTTTTATATTTTACCTAGGAAAAAGAAATTCCACTTCTTACAAACCAAATTATGCAATGAAAAAACTTTGCACAAAAAGGTCAGCACGAAATTCAAACTTCCTAAAATCCCTCAAAATCCTCTAGAATCCTAAAAATCCTTAGAATCGGCAAGATTTTTTATAGTTTTTAGAATCTTCCATAGATTTCCTGATTTTTCCAGAATCTTCTAAAACCTATAGCATTGTTTAGAACCTTTTAAAATTTCCCAGGATTTTTTTAAAAGTCTTTCAGCGATATCCAAATTTTTTCACAGTTCTAAAATCTTCAAAAATATCCCAAAACCTATTACGATTTTTTTTAAATATTCTAGACTGTGTCAGAATCTTTTAGAATTCTCAAAAATCTTTTCAAGTCTGCCCTAAACTTCTAATATCTTTTAGTCTCTTCCAAACTTTTTTTTTGAAGAGTTTCGAAAAGACTAAAGAATTTTAGGAAGATTTTGAAAAGAGTCTAGAAGATTCTTGAGGATTTTGCGAGTCTTGCAGATTTTAGAGGGTTCTAAAAGATTCTGAAGAATTTTGGAGTTCAGAATATTCTGGAGGATTCTAGAAGATTCTGGAACAGTCTAGTATATTTTTTCAAATATTAAAGAATTTCCAGAGATTCTTTAAAGTTTTATAAGATTATAGGAGAATCCAGAAAAAAAAGATTGTAGAAAATATTCTAGAAAACCTCGAAGATATTAGACGGTCATGGAAAAATTTATAAGATTTGATTATGGAAAATTCTGAAAGAGATTGAAAGAGTCCGGAGGATTTAGAACTGTGAATAAAAAAAGGCAAGCGAAAAATTCTCAAAAATAGGGATTCTAGGGGATCTTGAGAAAAATAGGGGAGAAAAGGGGACTGTTATTTAGGATATATTAAAGGATAAGTTGAATTGTTATTATTTTCGTGCGAGTTTGCCATTTAAATTTTTTTTTCTTAATTTTCGGTTTCAATATCCGTATTTACCATTAGTCCTCTTTAGTCACAAAAAAACTTGATAGAAATCACAAGAGGAGAGATTTTATTATAGGATGAGTGTTACTTTTTCGGCAAATATTTTTGAAAAAACATACAATACCGTTCATAAGTATCAGATCACCTGTTTTTCGTGAAATTCATAAACTCTCCTAGTTTCGACAATGTATTAAATTGTTTTTCGCCATAAAGTACGAAAGCTATCGAAATTATACATAAAATAAGCCCACAATGAAACAATTTTACCCATTCTGTAATAAAATAATGTGAAAATAAAGGAATTTACGATTTGTTCTAAAATTTTGAATGATTTACGAAATAATAATTATTTTTAATTGTTTTTGAACTCATTTAAAAGATAAATCTTCAAGGAATTTCGTAAATCAACTGTCAAATTTTTTCCTAGATTCTGCCGAAAGCTGAACTTGACACAAAAAAACTATTAAATTTCAAAATATAATATGTATACTCAGTGGGAGATTATATTGACCCTCAAGGAAAATAATCGTTTATGGATCGTTGCCAAAAAGTTGTAAAATTTGGCCTATCGACCTTTTGAAAAAAAATTTCAGAATAATTAGCTAAAGTATTTTTTTTTATTAATTGTGATACAAAATAAAACGAAAATACCAATTTAAGAGATCATGAATCATTTCTGTAGCGGAGATAAATAATTTATATATCAGGAACGTTACCGAGTGGACATTCAATAAACGCAAAAAAATAAATTTCAAAATTATTTTTAAAATATGTAGAGTGGAGATAAAAAATTTTAAAAATTTCTTTTTGTACACTTGATTTGACTGTACCTTCAGATTTTCGATTATATTTTTATTTAATTAACACTTTTTCAAAATGAGTTACCGAGTGGACATTATTATATAAATCACACGATACATAAGCAGACATTTTTTGAAATTGCGAACAATAAACATGTTTCTGCTTATACGAGCACTTGGGAATGACTAAAATTAAGGAGTTTTTGTTTTTTTTAGATTTTATAAAGTGATTTTTTGCAAATTCTAACCTAAAATATGAGGGTCACCGAGTGAACATAAGAACTTCAGGGACAGACTTCTAAACATTTATAAACATCTTCAAATCTAAAATATTTATCTCTTTTTATAATTTTTAGATTCTTTAACTAAATACAAATGACTCGTATGAGTATCAATCATTCATAAAATTTTGCTGTCACCATTTCGCAATTTTAGTTTGTGAATCTGTACTTGGGGACAGGTTACCGAGTGGACATATTGGGTATATTTTTATTTCCCATTTCTAAACAAAAGCACCTAAAATTTTGAAACTTTACCAAAAACTACTTCAATTTAAGCACTTTATCCCAGAGGTATTCAAAAAAATATATTAAACAATGAAAATGTGTAAAACTGTCGGGACTTGAATTTTACAACTTTTTGGCAACGACCCTTATAATGTTGGATGTAAATTTTGACTTTAGGACCAAAATAAATAATTCAATTAATTTTTAATTGAACCAAATGTTTCGGCGCACAATGATGGCCCTCATCAGTGGTTATTGTTTATTCTGGAAAAAATATACAAAAATTTTTGGTATCAAGGACGTAATGTACGAAATTAAAAAATTGGCAAAAATTTTTTCGGCAGATTAATATTCTTCGGTGAGTTACACAGTTTGGATGTTTTAAGAAATTATTCATTTGGTATAATACAGTCTTAAATAATTTTGTAGAGTATGCACTACGATTTAGAGGAAATAAGAAATAAAAAATTTTTATTGTCCTTACAATAGTTGGATGAATTTGTTTTAAGCAACAAATAAAATTTGTAATGTAATATAATGAAGTGATAAATTGAAATTCATAAAATATTAGAGAGTATAATTGGAAAGTAATAAACTTTTCATAAATTCTTTGTTTCCACCATTATGCGCTGAAACGTTTGGTTCAATTAAAAATTAATTGAATTATTTATTCTGACCCTAAAGCCAAAATTAACATCCAACATTACAAAAGATTATAATATGTATAATTATCTATAAAAAATATTAAAAATCAGTGGGTATTATATTTTAATTAATATCTGGAAAATAAATAGTAATATTAACATCCTAATTTTTTAAATTTAATTTTTCGAGAGCACGCTTTAATTGAAATTTTATAACTTTTTTGAGCTAAGTTCAGTCTGTGGCAGAATTTAGGAAAAAAATTTGACAGTTCTCCTCATACAGTTAGCAAATTCGACGGACATTTATCTTTTAAATGAACAAAGAACATTTAAAAAATGTTAATTATTTCGTAAGTTATTCAACATTATAGAAAAAATCGAAAATTCCTCTATTTTCACAATATTTTCTTACAGAACTGGCAAAATCGCTTCATCATGGGATTATTTAATGCAGAATTTCGATAGCTTTCGTGCTATATTGCGGAAAAATTTTATTTAGTAGATTATCGAAATTAAGAGAATTTATATTTTTTAGAAATAAAATACGAATTGATTGTTTAATTTCACGTGACAGAAGTCACGAGGTTATAAATGATAGTCTATTTCTAACAGAATTGTGAAAATATATTTTCACAATTAAAAAGTGAAATTGTGAAAATATATTTTTACAATTCTATTTCTAAAATAATTTATATTTCTAAAATAAGTGTGAAAATTCGGATGACAAAGATTGATAAAAGGTAAAAAAAAACGTGTTTCTAATTTGAAAATCTCATTCATTTCCCCTATTTGCATTCTTTGTGCATTTCTTTTTTTTTATAATTTTTTTAAGATTTCTAACTTTTGTTAGTACGGATTACTTGCATAAAACTACTTAATATAATTAAAAGTTAAAATTTATTACTTAAATTATGTGCATATATCATTCGTGTCCCCTGTCATTCATGTCCACTTTAATGGCCGAAATACTGTTAATTCAGAAACCTTTGACTTTTATTTTTAATCTCACTATTGTTATTGGGTCTAAAAAATGGTTCTCTTACATCATATTACTACCACCAATCATAAATCATAACTTGAAAATAGGATAAATGACCAAATTACTGCGGGTGTACGTATTGTTACGATTTCTTTTCCTAATTAGAATAAACTAAGTATTTAACTTTTGCTAAAGGGTCGAGTCAATTCTTATTTAATTTTACGAATTTTTTGGAGCCTAAAAACTTATTTATACTTAGTTTAGTCTAATTAGGAAAAGAAATCGCAGTAATACGTACACCCGCAGTAATTGGAACACTTACCTTACAAGGAAATTATTTTTTCCACAACTGAAATCTTAAACTATGTGAAAATGACCCATATCTATCTCTACTGAGCCAAAGATTAGATTTTAGGAAGTTTGCATTTTGTACTGACCTTTTTGTGTAAAGTTTGTTCATTACACAATTTTGTTTGAAAGAAGTGGAATTTATTTTATCTGTGTACAAATACTCTTTTAGTTTGTACAGATACAAGAACAAAAGAAATAATCCCTCTCCTCTTTGAATGTTAAAATTCATCCAAAAGGTTAAACATTTAAACAATCCAGCAACAATAAACCAGTTCTCGACTTTGGAGTTTGGAGAATGCTCTTATTCCTTATCACGAGAAAATGCAGGTATATATAAGCTATAAGCGAAAAGTGGTGAAGAGGGTAAAAGTGGAACTTAGGTTTTCGCGTGTGCGAGAGTCGAGGTTCCATTCGCGAATTGATTCTTCTAATCTAATCAGCGGAGCGGACGTTCTCTTCTCTTCCTGGAAACCGGGTCGACGCGCGCGGTATTATACACAGAAAACTGAGACACGCGGGTCTCGTGGGCGAGGGTCGAAAGAGAGAAAAAAAGGACCAAGAGAGAAATCCTCGAGGGGAAGGAGGGACCTGGAAGAGGCTGAAGTCTAAAGCTCTAAAGAAGAGAAAAGACTCAGCGAGAAGAAGAAGAAGAAGAAGAAAAAGAATAAGAATAAGAAGACGACGAAGGAGCGAAAAGTACGAATAAACCAAAGGCACCGAAGATCCCAGAATGGTGGAGATGAGAGGTCAGAAGAGATACAAGGTGCGGCCGAGTGGGCCTCACATCGGGCAACTTAACTTACTCCATGGTTCACCATGAAATATCGCGAACACTGTTCCAAGTCCAGCCTAAGCGATGTTTCCAGCAAGATCGCCTGATCTAATTTGTTACACTTTAAACTAATTTATTACCCCAACTTTGTACCTTGAACGTATGCTTGTACTGTGTACTCTCTCTTCACTTTCATTTAACGATGAAGGGAGTTTGATAGAGATTACTGAGGAAAATTTTGGATAAATGTATGTCGTTTAATATCATTTGATATAGGGGAAAGTTATCTAAGACGGGCTACCTCCTAAGTCAGGCCACCCTTAATATTTTTGTAAGAAAAAATTATATTGATCACTTATGTATGAAGATACATGTTCAGTAGAATTCTAGTTATTGTAAAAGTGTTTGTTTTTGCATAGGAAGTAAATTAACGAAAACAGAAAGGAAAAATTATTTTTGTAGATTAAAAAACGAAGTTATACCTGTTTTAGAAGTTGTGGTTTAATAACTTCTAATTATTTGAAGGAAAAGTTATTTTTTTAAAGATAATTTTGTAAACTTTGCAATTGTTACTTAAATTTGATTAATTTTTATGCTGGGTATTAAAAATATTTTAAAAATTGTAAACATGCGAAATTCCTAAGACGGTCCCGGTTAGGCTAGAAAACTGCAGATAAAAGCGTAATCTGCTTTATGTATGAGTTACCGACGGTACACCGAAAATAGGTCAGATTTTTAAATTTTCCGCCATAATTAGTGTCTTTCCTAACCTCTTTATTGCTTTTTGATCATGAGCAAGAAATTTTTAAAAATATGTTGCTTATTCACGTTATATCAGTAAATTCTTGATCTACGATGAATAGCAATTGTAATTTTACAACTTTATATAAAATATTAAGTTCTTGATCTTTGTTAATACTTGTTTTCTGTTAGACCTTATTTAACGCTTATTTTACGTTTTATATTGGATTTTGCATAAATAATATGTCATAAATGTACAGAATATGTTTAAACAGTACGCTCTGAATAAAATTTATCAATATCTAGTGTTTAATTGCATACTCTCTAAATCTGAATTAGTAGTTTTCTACTAAATTTCTACTCTCTAAATCTGAATTAGTAGTTTTCTACTAATGAAATAGTGCCGAATCGTTTACCAATTGCTTTAGTAAGCATTTCTACTAATTTTTAGTAGAAAATTACTAATTAATGATAGAAAACTACTAATTCACTTAGTAAGGCTTCCTAAATAAATTAGTAACCCTTACTATGTGAATTAGTAGTTTTCTACTAAAGATGAGTAGAAATGATTACTAAAGCAATTGGTAAACGATTCGGCACTATTTCATTACTAGAAAACTACTAAATCGGATTTAGAGAGTAGCTTTTTAGATTTTTAAAAGGGAAAAATACATATTTTTCAACATTGAAATTTATTACCTTTTAAACACTTTTCGAACGCTTAAGCATATGAACTTTGTAAAGCAAAGATTCAATTTTGATATTAATAATCGCTTTTGATTTTGAAGTTCCTTAAAATCGAACATTTTCGGAAAACATAGAAGGGGGCCGTCTTAGGCAACTTTTCTCTACAGTCGGAGAAAAGTTTTATTTTATTTAAACGCAGTTTTTCAGGTAGCACTAATATTTGAGACATCGGCAGAGATAAATAGTAGGGGAAATTTGCCTAAGACTTGCCCTTCCATATTTTCCAAAAAATTTCGATTTTAAGGAACTTTCGAAGCAAAAGTGATTACTGGCATCATAGTTTCATGTTTGCTTTACAAAGTTCACATGCGTAAAGGTTCAAAACATCTTTAAAAGGCAATCAATTTTGATGTTGAAAAAAAATGTATTTTTCCCGTCTTAGGCAACTCGGGATCTTAAGACGAACCCCTTTTAAAAATCAAAAAATCTATGTAATTAAACACTAGATATTGATAAATTTTATTCGTAGCGGACTGCTTAAGCATATTCTATACATTTATGACATATTATTCATGCAGAATTCATTATAAAACGTAAAATTAGCGTTAAATAAGGTCTAACAGAAAACAAGTATTAACAAATAGAAATTTCTTTTTAAATTTGCAAATAACGATTTGTCATAAAACAATGCAAAAAATTTTGTTGATAGCTTAAACATACTTTTTTCAGAAGATGCACTATCTGTTAGATACATATTTCAGCAAAATTGAACTCAACAGATTTTTTTCACAAAATATGAATCTTTAAAAAAAAGTGTCCCTCACCCCTCTGTTATTTTTGGATTCTGAAATCCAAAAAAAATGTTTTTTAATATTTTGAACTATCCAGTTTGAGAATCCAATAGCAAAAATCCGATCGCGTTTTTTTTGCAACAATGAAAATTCATTATTACTTTGTCTTCCCTGAAAAACGGACAATGTTAATAAACAAATTCATATCTCGTAAACTATTTGTCGTAGGATATACGATAAGGACTTATTTTAAATCTTATTTTATGCTCTGAAAACAAAGTTCTATATACTTTTTACCTATCTCTTAATCGAAAGTAACAATCCCAACAAACGTGTTGAAAAAATGTTGGAATTTTATGTTTTCTGTTAATAACAAAAAATTGATTAAGAATTCAGCCTCGAACTTTTTACAGCTTCAAAAGAATATCCATCCAAACATTTTAAGACAAAATGCTGCTAATTTGTTCTAGCAGAAATCCTAATTTGACTGTACTAAAACGTTGGATCAACCGAAAATCTTTTCTATTTAAACTACTTTCATCCACACAGAAAAAATTTTGTTTGATTCAACCAAAATTTGGTTGAATCATCTAAATAAATGCATTACTACATGGTCTAGCAAAATTTTGGTTGAATCGAACAAAGTTTTAGTTGACTCAATCAAAAATTTGGTTCAGTCAACCAGATTTTTTGTTCGATCAAAAAATTTAGTAGAGTAAACTAAACCTTTATTCAAATCAAAAGAATATTTATTTGAATCAAACAAAAATTGTTTGAAATAATCAAATATTTGTGTCAATTCAAAGAAACTGTGTGTTTGATCAAAGTAAAATTTTTTCCTGAGCGTTGTATGAAAAGTAGATTCCATTCATTCAAAAAAATTTTATTTAAATCAAGCCTACAGTTTCTTTATATAGACACAAATATTTGGTTATTTCAAACAATTTTTGATTATTTCAAATAAATATTTATTTGATTTAAATAAACGTTTGGTTTAATCAAATAAATTTTTTATCGACCAAAAAATGTTCTTGAATGAACCAAATTTTTGATTGAGTCAACTAAAATATTGGCTAAATCAACCAAAACTTTAACTGGCCATATAGCAATGCATTTATTTGGTTGATTTAATCAAATTTTGGTTGAATTCAATCAAATCACTTTTTTCTGAGTGTTATAAGTACACTGAGAAAAAAATACTTTTGAATCTATAGCATATGATATGCTATTGCGATCTGCCCAAAGCAGATGCTATTGATTTAAAGTAATATACTGTAGAATTTAAAGAATCACTGCTGATTCAAAAACGGTAAAATTTTATTAAAAAATAGTAGATTTTGATTCAATTTTCCGAATTCTCAATTTTTTAAATTTTCCAGCAGATTTCGAAAGAGGCCAATAAACCCCACCATAATCGCGAAAAGAAACTCAAATATCTTAATTGAGTCCAAAGTTATAAAAGTTTAAAGAAAAATGTTGTTTTTTAAAAAAAAAAGAAGCTTAAAATTCAAATACTTATAACTTCGCAAAAATGTATTTTTTCTCAAAACAGTAAAATACGTGTCTTATTATTTCCTTTGAAAAACAACATATTTCATAGACGGCCGATTCTGAGACTTGAAGTCACTGCCTGCCTGATTTGAAATATATTTGGTCATCTATATGTAAATTCAAAAGTATTTTTTTCTCAGAGTAATTTTTGTTTTATTCATAGCATAAACTGATGATATGTAACAAACTATATCAATTTATAATCATTAGGGTGGTTCAAAAAACATCACCTTTTAAATAATTATGGTGCACCTTGATATTTCTTTTCTAAACAATGAAAAATGATTATAATCATTTTTCATGATTTAGAAAAGAAATATCACTATCAGTAATTAAAATATAATATCAATAATTATCACCATAATTATTTTAAAGTTGATGCTTTTTGAACCACCCTAATATTCATAGTACATTTGAGCAAAGTTCCCAGCAAAAGAGATTTTTTGTTGATTCAATCTTATCTCTGCCGATGCTTCATTTGGTTATTTCAAATAAATTTTGTTTTATTCAAATAAATATTTACTTGATTTTTAATGTATGTTTGGTTAAATCTATCAAATTTTTTGACCGAGCAAAAAATTTGGTTGAATTAACCAAATTCTTGGTTGAGTCAACTAAAACTTTGGTTGACCTTATAGCGATGCATTTTATTTATTTGATTCAACCAAAGTTTAGTAGAATCAAACTTTTTTCTGAGTGTAAGAGGGAACGAAGAACTTAGATATCAAGACAATACTTGATTGTCTATAAAAATGTCAGGATTTCCTGAGTACTTAAATATAAATTTTTCACTTAAAAAAAAGGTTTATTTTATTTAAACACACTAATCTTTGGAGAGGCACAAATAATTGGTTATTTCCAACAAATTTTGGTTGATTCAAATAAATATTTACTTAATTTGAACAAATGTTTGATTAAATCTAACAAATTTCTCGATCGACCACAAAATTTGGTTTAATTTGCCAAATTCTTGATTGAGTCAACTAAGACTTTGGTTGACCATAAAGAATTTATTTTTGGCTGATTCAATAACCGTACTTTTTTCAGGAGAGTGTCTTTCCTGAATTCAGAAGAAAACATTTGCAAACATAGAATTTTAATTTTAATCAAGAAATCAAAAAGTACTTTCGAGATGAAACTTCGTTTTTTGAGATAAAAGTTCTTCCGAGATTGCAAAGTTGGATTGAATCATTAAAAACACCGATTCGAAAAAGTCATCCAATTCCGATCCTGAAGTGGGATTTTTTAATTTAAAGAAAAAACTGGCAAGTACATTTGAGATGTTTTTGGAAACTTTTCTAAACAATTTCTTTTTCTATTTTTAGATGAAATAAATCGTTTTCAATATATTAATACCATAATATCATTTTAAAAAATTGTTTTCGAAATATGTTTCCTAAAAGTTGTGCGATATTTTTTTTCTGAGCATTTGAAAAAATATCGATTCTATTGAAAGTTACATTAACATAGTTATAACTAAAAATTGCATTTTTTTTGTTACATTATTGATTTTTTCAGGGGGAAAATTTGTTTTTTAGTTAGAACTGATATTTTTTTTGCTTTATACTTATAGAGAATATAAAGAATATAATTATAGACTTAAAAGTACAGAAAACTTAAGAGTCAAACAAATTATTGAATTGAAGTTTTTCAAAAAATAATAATTTTTCAATTAAACAGTGTGATACTAAATATTTTAAACATTTCATAAAATTATATAATGAAACACAATCTGATTAATTTTAGTAGTCACAATATTTATATATTATGTATTTTTCGTAAATTATTTTATTAAAAAAAATTTAGTATCAGCCCAAAACAGCCCTTATTGATGACCCTCTTTACTAATAAAATTATATTGAACTAAGGAGAGCCCATCTGTTCTAAAATTAACTACACGCATCATCAGCTAAGCGTTATTCCCATTTTGGACGAAAATGTCGCCTTCGACATTTCTACCTTGATCATAAATTTCAAGCAAACTTGACTTCCATCTGCCTCTTAAATAACAGCTACAAATTCTGAAAATTTTTTACTGAAAATGATGTTTATTTCTATTTTTAAAAAATCGACTTAGATATTATTACTGAACCCTTTAACCAGTAATAAAATTGATGCCATAACCAATTTTTAAAAAAAAGTAGACAACAGAATTGAAAAAAAAATGTTCCGGACACCATTTGTTTCGATGGAATTTTTGTTTGGAATTCAATGTGAAATTTCCATACGGAATATGTCAATAACATTCCGACTGTAAAAAAAAATCCATAGAAAATTCTAAGTGGAATTCTGTATCATATATTTCCATTTACCTGGAAATTCCATATGTAAATCTCGCATGGAAATACCGTACAAAATTACATGTGGAAAATCATTTTATTTCCATAGGAAATTTCCGTGGACTGGTTTCCACAAAACTTTTTCACCTGAGGAAAAATTCTTCAAACTGCGTAGTTGGCTAATGACAAACCTCTATTAGAAGAAAGGAAAGAAATTCGGGAGTGTTTCGGATTCCTTCAACCGTAAACAAATAACTAAGTCTCATAAATTTCACTAATCACCGATAACGATTGACGATCCGTTTTTCGTTCGGTATCAGAGTGGTCAGCAAGGACCGTCATTTCTAAAGTGCAAGGTACAACAACAAATAGTCTGGACATCCAGACAAAGAAAAGAATCTTATAGGCATAGAAGGGGGAGAGGGGGGAGAGGGATATGTAGAAAAAAGATAGAAAATGAAAGAGGGTGGTCACCCCTCGTCAAGCTACACCCTCCAATTCTCCAATCGGCGCCACACCTATCGCTTGGGTTACTTACTGCTGAACTGCACCAGCCATATTTTATTCAGTCAGATAATGAAGGGTCTTTGAAAAACCTGGGTCGCGTTTCAATGACCTGTGCTTTAATTTGGACAAAATAAATGAAATAAAGAGTCCAATACTTTGATTCGTATAATCGATAAATATATCAATGAATTCAATATTCAAATATTCAATATTCAGTATTCAAGAATCAAATATTCAATACTTAATGTTGGGGAATGACTTGTATCGACCTTCAGTTAAAATAGTATATAGATTAGGGTGGGTCGAAAAAAAAAGTTTGGAGATAGGAAATGGAACTACGTGGAAAAGTAGCGTATTAGGACCCTGAAAAAGTATAATTAATTTGGATTCGATCGATCAACGCTTTGGTTTTGCGCATTAACAAAAAATGTTTGAAAACATTCTTATTTTCGAAATTTTCATATTTTCGTGGGTGTGAATTTTTTTTACATTTCTGAAAGCCTTAGACATCCCAAATTTTTACAAATTTTTATTTGCAGCCCCACCAGAGATTATTAATGTTTAGTAGACCCCTGTTTTGAAAAAAGAATTTTAAACCCTACAGAAATGTAGAGAGAATTTTTTCAGGTATCTAAAACGTTTCTACTGGTAAAAATACGCTAGAAAAAAATTTGATTAGCCTAGAAAATCATAAGTGTATTTTTTAAAAACTGAGTTTTTCATTTTTTCAAATTATCATAAGTGAATTTTTTAAAAACTGAGTTTTTGATTTTTTTAAATTATTCTTTTTCAACTGACTTTAAATATTATTTTTAACATCTGAGGGTGTCTTAGTGATAAAAATACTCTAAAAAAGAAAACAAGAAAATGACTTCTTGGAAAACATGCTGTCTCTTTGGTTTTGATTTCATGAACTTGTCAATTTTTTTCTAGAGTATTTTTATCACTAAAATTAAAAATTAAAAAAAACACAAAAATGCATTTATCAATTATCAATTTCTTTAAGAGTATTTTTATCAATAGAACACCCTCAGATGTTAAAAATAATATTTAAAGTCAGTTGATAAAGAATAATTTAAAAAATCAAAAACTCAGTTTTTAAAAAATTTACTTATGATAATTTTAAAAAATCAAAAACTCAATTTTTAAAAAATACACTTATGATTTCCTAGATTTCCTAGTAATAAAATTTTTTTCTAGCATATTTTAACCAGTAGATACGTTCTACATACTTGAAAAGATTCTCTTTACATTTCTGTAGGTTTTAAAATTATTTTTTGAAAACAGGGGTCTACTAAACATTAATAATCTCTAATGGGGCTGCAAATAAAAATTTGTAAAAATTTGGGGAGTCGCTCAAAGCCTACAGAAATTTAAAAAAAAATTGAAATCCACGAAAATATCAAAATTACGAAAATAGCAATTTTTTCAAACATATTTTGTTAACACGCAAAACCAAAGCGTTTATCGATCGAATCCGATTGACTTATATTTTTTTAGGGTCCTAATACGCTACTTTTCCACATAGTTCTATTTCCGATTTCCAAAATTTTGTTTTTTCGACCCACCCTAATATAGATGTTAATCTTAGAAGTAAATGCGTTTATCGAAATGTCATCGTACTTCCTTTATTATTAATCATATTGTTACGTTATTTTCTTTCAAGTTTGTAATTGCGTATTAATTTCTTCTATTAATTGTGTCTAATTAACGAATTATTTTTTATTCAAAAAGTATAATAATTTGATTATATAAAAGTGTTTCAAACAAGGAAAAAATTTGTTCTTTTCGTAATTTACAATTGTTCTACGATTTTTTAATCACTAAAGAGTTATATTTTTTTCTTAATTTACATCTCCAAAAAATTATTGATTTACTACAAAATTATATCTCTCCACAAACCAACAACATTTTTGTACTTATATTTCACAAATAAATCACTGATGAGGGCCCATATTCGAGGCCGAAACGTCTGATTCAATGACATATTGATTTCATTATTTGTGACCCTAAAGCCAATT
>JBAGKK010401750.1:0-18243 GCA_037177015.1 Euceroptres primus
TTGAAACCACATCTAAAGATGCTAAGGAATGATTAGGAGGTATTATAATGTTGTTTATGTTATTTTTTAGATCAAAACTATTTTTAACGAACGATTCAGTTTTTCCTGAAATTGGTTTTAGAATATTTGATAAATATTTAGATAGATTGTAAGTAAGTAAGTAAAGACCGACTATATCAGCGTTTTGCTGAAAATTTTTTTATTGAGACATCACTTTTTTCAAATAAATTTGAAATAAATATCTTCAATTGTTTGTATTTTAGAGGGCACCATATCTGCATTACTAGAAATTAGTAAAAGAATTAAATTCTGCAAAATGTATGTTTTCTAGTACATATTTTTTAAACATAACCTCTTTATGTTTAATCTAAAATAATATTTGTTTGTGACTGGAAATCATTGTTTATATATAAAAATCATCTTTTTGGTACTAATTAATATAAAGTTTTTAAAGAGATAAATATTTATTATTGTTATTATTTTTGTTATTATTGTTATTATTATTGTTATTATTGTTATTTATTATTAGTTCTAGTCTAAAAATGGATGGTTTTTACCAATTGCTGAAGACATTGAAGAGGATCCACTTCTACGAGAAGAGGATTCACCAGAATACGATGAAAATTCTTTAGTTTATATACTTCGGCATTATATAATAAACGTTAATGTATATGATTACGTCATTTAATAAATTAAATATTATAACTCACTAATTTAATGAATTGTAGAGATTTTATAACTAAAAACATTGTTTACTTACTCTTGGAAGGAATAACTGAATTTTATGAATAAAATTAAATGAAATTTTATTCATGAAATTAATTTTTTTATTCCAAAAGTAAGCAAAAACATTTTTGTTATAATTTGACAAGAATCTGAATATTTTATCTGTCCAGTAACCTTGCAGCATTACTAGAAAGGACATGGACAGTTTAGCTAGACAACAACTTAGCGAAATTAGCGTAACAAATCATGCCAGTAACTTTAAAGTGCCTTGAAAGTGACTAGTGCAATTAGGCAATGCCTTCCTACTTTCCACGACAAATTTTTACACGGGTAAAATTTCTTGAAATATTTCATTTTAAGTATTCTCTTAATATTCGCTCAAGTCTCAAGTTTCACATCTGAAGCTTCAATCCTGAAGGGGAAATAATATTAATCCTCGAAGTTCATTAACGTTAATCCCAATCAGTTTCATCTAAGTTTTATCAGAAACCAGAGTGGTAGGCAGCTATACTGATTTGTTTAAAAGCATCATTCAAAGGGATAAGTAGGTTGAATTCAAAAATCCTGTATTCATAAAATTTTATCGAGGAGCTATAACTAAGATGATTGGCCTGGGAATCTTTATATCACATTCATTGAATTTAAATGTGAGGTGATGAAGTAAATAAAGAAATATATTTTGCGACGATCGTGACCAATTATAAAGAACAGAAATCACGCATTCCACGAAGGTTGTTAAAATTATGGCTTATGCGGGTCGTGGATGTTCGTTAATCCCTTTAAACAGAAAAATAGCTGGTAACACGGTCGTGAGACATCGGTCTTGCTCATTAAAGTCGCGTCCGCCTGCGGCAAATTAATTGATTTTATTAATTAAATATCACGCAGAATCCATAGGTCATTTGCACTTTAATTACCACCTCCGAACCTTAGAATTTCATTGCAGGTTTATAATAATTGCGTTGAACCGTGAGCTTCGGTTGACGCTTTCCAAGATATTACTGTTTTCTACCAGATTTTTTTAAATTCATATAAAATATATCACTGAATCATTGGGATTAATTAAAGTTAACGAGGTTCCTGTGGAAAATTTATAGTATTCGTTTACAAGTAATTCATCCTATTAATTTTATTCTCAAATTACTTGAGGCAGTTATTCTTATTTATTTTCTCTCGTTTATTTATTATTTATTTATCTTTGAGTAGTAGAAGAATTTGAATTTAAGACACAGCTTGAAATGAAATTGAGTCTTTGGTATGAAATAAATTCTTCAGGCTCCAAAGCCTTTAGAAATTACAGATTTATTACCATCTAACGATCAGTGATGATTCTCTTTTTCTTTTTTTGAGCCTTCAGTATCGAAGACATTTTACACCTGCATTCAGAAACTTATATAGAATCTATGTGTGCACAAGAACCTGTAATCCCTGTACATTGCTACTGCGGTAAATTACCTCTCGTATCTTCGAGAGCAAGATGTAACAAGATCCGGCTGAAAGATCAAAATAAATCCAAAAAATTATGGTCGCGAAGTAGCTGCGTTTTAAAGTTTTGACATGGTAAAGCACTTATACCCTTGATACCAGTTGGCTCTACAATCTTGTTCGCAACATTGTCCCAATCCAGTTTGCGATGGGCGGCACTCACTTTGACCGATTAGTTTATAAGTAGCAATTTTCTAGCGGGGCCTTTCAATGATGCTGACTGCAAATCAGTGGATAAAAATTTTTAGAATAGTTCAGCGTGTAATTAGAATACTTGGCAGCATAAGAAACATTTAATTGAATAAGAAGTTAGAGAATAAATAAGTAAATTAGAAATTGTACCCATTTAATTTAGATTGATTAGGTATTTCAAGTCAATTACTCTGAATTAAGTAAATACTCGTTAAATTGCAGAACTAGTTTGTTTTCAATCATTTTTTATATTTTTACTGGATCCGCGTTCCACTGAATGACTCACAATTTGCTTAATTTATTGCCTTAATTATTAGTCAACCAATTAGTATTTATCAATGACTGGGAAATTAATGAGCTCTAACATTTTTTTTTTTACTAGAACATACCTCATATTTGCATCAGTCTATAAAAGCTTGAAAAGTATTAACTTAAGCTGTTTGAAACGTAAATACTAAAAACAATGTCATTCATAGCGTTAAAATGTCCTGTCCATCGAGCTTCACTCGCTTATAACTATTCATGAGCGCATATTCACTCAGTTTTTCAATAAAATCAACAGTTTATTGCTTGACTCGTGCGATGAATGTCACATAAACTCGGCACATTTACATTAGTGTCAGCTTTCAATGTTGCACTTTATAATGAGTTTTTAGAACGAAAATCCCATTACTAGTTCACAGATAAAATATAGAGAAAAAGTACAATAATAATGATAAAAAAGGATACTGTATAATAAGCTTTTTAGGGTTTCGTAGCCCCGGGCAGAAACCCTTATAGTTTCGGTCTGTTGTTCGTTCGTCCGTCCGCCCGTCGTACTATTTTGACAGTTAACTGACATATAGCCCAATAGTGGCATAAGACCCAAAATTAGCATAGAACCCAAAATTGACATAGGACCAAAAATTCTCGTAAGGCCCGAAATTGGCATAGAGCTCAAAATTGACATAGGATCCAAAATTTTCATAGGGCCAAAAACCAATATATGACCCAAAATTCCCATAGGACCCAAAATTGACATAGGGCGCAATACGGGTACAGGACCCCGAATTGGCACTCAAACCAATATGGGCATAGGCCTCAAAACTGACATAGGGTCCAAAATGGACACAAGGCCCAAAACTGGCATAAGACCCAATATGGACATAGAACCCAAAACTGACATAGGACCCAATATGTACATAGGACCCCATATGGACGTAGAACCCAAAACTGACGTAGAGCCCAATATGTGTATAGGCCCCAAAACTGTTATAGGACCCAATATGGGTATAGGGCACAAAACTGGCAAAGGATCCAATATGGACATAGGGTCAAAAACTGGCATAGGACCTAATATCGAGATAAGACTCAATATGGACATAGGACCCAAAATTAATAACAATATTTAGGCCCTATGCGAGTTTTAGACCCTATACTGTTTTTGGTCCTATGTCCATATTGGGTCCTATGTCAGTTTTGGGCCCTATGCTCATATTGGGCCCTATTACAGTTTTGACACCTATCTACATATTGAGCCCTATGTCAGTTTTGAGTTCTGTGATCATATTGGGTATTATGTACATATTGGGTCCTATGTCAGTTTTGGGTTCTATGTCCATATTGGACCCTAAGCCAGTTTTGGGCCCTATGCCCACTGGAATAGGACTCAAAATCATTAACAATATTTAATAACACATTTAACTAAAAAGGTTCAAAATGGATATAAGGCCCAATATTAATATAGCACCTAAAATTACGAAACTCTTCTTTATAGGCGCTTCACAGTGGTTCAGAATTGGATTTTTGAGGACAAATCAGTTTACAGGTCACAATTTGTTTCCGATTTAGACGTTCTTTTTTCAAATTAAAGCTGAATAAATTCTTCAGTGATCACTCGAGGCCAATTTTTGATTTCGTGTTTTTGCAAAATTATATGTAAACAACAAAAGTAGAAAAAATGTCGTTTTCAGAAAAATTATTATTTTAACCCGCAAAAAAAGATTAGTGTAAACGGAATATGAAGTAAAATCAATGCATTTGCAATTAAAGTACGTAAATAATCAATTTGATGAGTAACTTAATTGTTGTAAGAAAATTTTATAAACAATTACTATTATATGCCATTTTAACACGGGAAAAATTTTTTCTACTATAATTGCTGAAATTTATTACAAAAGTTAGAGAAAAACTAGAAAAAAAAGTCTAGAAACAGAACATTGACAAAAATTACTTATTGTAATAAGTAAATACTCGAATTTGACATTTTTAATCAGAAAAAAAGTATTTTCTGGCCTAAAATTACTGAGATCTGTTATGAAGCTAGTAACAAAAAATTGTCAAAAATGAAGAATTGTTATTTTTATAAACAAATTTTATTAACATATACTTGACAAAACATTGTCAAAAATTAAGAACTTTTATTGTTATGAAGTATTTTAGGCCAGAAAATACTTTTTTTCTGCTTGAAAATGTCAAATATAAGTTATTTGTAACATTTGTTTATAACAATAAAAATTCTTATGCTTTGAAAAATCTTAGTAATTTTAAGTCAGAAGATACTTTTTTCTGTTTGAAAATGTCAATTTCGAGTATTTGTTTAAAACATTCGTTCATAACAATAAAAAATCTTAATTTTGACAATGTTTTGTTACTATCTGACACTTTGATAACAAATCTCAGTAATTTTGAGAGGGGAAATACCCCTCTTCTACTTGCAAGTGACAAATTCGAGCAGGTATATATTCGCAAAGTTTGTTTATAAAAATAGAAATTCTTAATTTTTCTCAATGTTTTGTTTCTAGACGTTTTTTTTTCTAGTTTTTCTCTAACTTTTGTAATAAAGTTCAGGAATTATAGTGAAAAAAATTTTTATCATTCTAAAATGGCACATTAGCGTAATTGTTTATAAAATTTGTTTATAACAATTAACTTACTCAAGAAATCGATCATTTACGTGCTGTAATTGCAAATGCATTGATTTTACTTGATATCCAGTTTACACAAATCATTTTTGCCGGGTTAAAATAATTATTTTCCTGAAAACATTTTTTCTACTTTTGTTGTTTACATAGAATTTTGCAAAAACACAAAATCAAAAATCGACCTCGTGGTCGATTTTTATGCAGCTATTGTTGCTGAGCAACTCATAACAATATGAGCAATTCAGCTCATATTGTTATTCAGCTTTAATTTGAAAAAAAAAACGTCTAAATCGGAAACAAATTTTGACCTGCAGACTGATTTTTCCGCAAAAATCCAATTTTGAACCACTATGCACTTGTCGCCTACTATAACTAATTTTTTAAATTGATATCTGATCAAAACTGATGAATCTGTTTTATTATTTTTTCAGGTGAGTGACCCTAGCATTTGACTAAGAGATCTGAGTAAGTACTTGCAAGATAAATCCTCATTAATTTATGGTTTCTATTTTTCACTTCCGAATGCTTCTGGGGAATATAAATTATTTTAATTACCGTAAAGTTTATGCGGGAGAATATTTCTTCCCTGAATGCAGTTTTTCACGTGTCAGGCTGGTCAAAGAGTATTTCTCCGACTTTAGTGCCGACTTGAGCAGCTTTCTGTGCACAGAAAGCAACGCGATGTCGTAATCGTAATCGTTAGCGCTATCGTCGCATATCGTCCCCATCGTCGGTTGACACAAGGCTGTCACATAGTCTAAGAAACCGCGTAGTATCGCATAGTTAGGGACTTGTGAATATCATGAGATTCAAGATTCAAGATTTGAGATTACAGATGCGATCGCGTTTGCTTTGCGGCGCCGACAACTCGCTCACCGTCAGTAAGAGATCTTGCCGATCTTTCGCACGCGCATGCGTGTCGAACATGGAAATTTAATCGACGCAGAAATTACTGAGAAATGAGATAATTGAAGGAACTAATTAAAACGACCCTTATAATGACGCCTCGTCATTTAACTTGTTGAAAAAACAAATTAAATAAATTATAGTATCAATTTTTCTACGTTTCAAAAATCAATGTTTAATTAATCAGCAATAATAGCAAATTAATAATAAATTCAAAATGATGCAACTTAAAAATTTTAGATCATCTTCTGTTTCAAATTTCTTCATTTACAATTCATACTGAGCAAACATCACTGTTTATGATAAAATGTCTACATTAGGGTGTCTTAAGAGAACAAAAATGTTTTCCTTTTTGATCTCTCACCCCATTTTTTTCATTTGGCGACACATGAATTGTCTAATTTTTTCAAACTAAAAAATAATTTTAAACCGTGGTCCAAGGACTTCAAAGCTTTTGGGCCTCAGAATTTTATATAGCTACACTGTAAAAAATCAGTTGTAACGTGTATCTTTATGTTCACTAATTCACGTGGTAATATTACACTTTTAGTGTAAAATTCATACAAATCTTGTGAAATTCTAACGTTAATCACTTAAAAAGAGGCAATTATATTAGGTTACAGTTATGCATATATAATCATATACTTTAATAAATTCCTGATATTTTGAGCTCAGATCCAGCTCTTTAAGTTGAAAATTGACTGAATGGCATATGGGGCATTATTTTTGAAGTGACCCCACCAAAAAAAAAAACAAGTTCCCCGATTAAACTCAAACTTTGGCAAAGTGTAGTATTATTAAATGGTACTAAAATTTTACCATTCGGACAAATATTTACCGAAGAGGAGGGGAAATTTTCGAGTTTTTCCAGGGTGCCATCGATTTCAATGATTTCTAACCCTTTTAATATCAATAAAAAAATTGTTCTTACTACAGTTTCAATAAGATTTTTCACGCTCTTTTCATTGATCGTAATCATTTTTAAGAAAAATAATTGAGAGTCTGCAAGAAGTGGTTATAGCTCATGTATTTTGTATGGTTTATAATCTCTTCTTGCAGGGTGGTTATAGGCCATGTATTTTGTATGATCAATAACCACTTCTTGCAGGGGGGCCCTCAATTATTTGACCTTCAAAAATGAAAGTGGAAAATAAATTTCACTTTTTTTTCGAATTTCGATCCTTTTCTTGGTTTAAAAGAAAGCTGATCTTTTCTCCTGTAAGAAAATTAGGGTTAAAAAATGGGTTGACAATTGTTTATTTATGAAAATAAACGTTAGGACGTTTTTTTAAGAATAACATCTGTTTAGATCAATTTAAGCTCTTTTAATATCAGACTAAATTAACAGTAACAGTAACAAAATTTTTGTCTAATATGTCTTCGATAGAACTTTTCATGCCCTTTTCACTGGCCTTAATAATTTTTTGAAAAAATAAATACTTGACCTTCAAGAATTAAGAACAAAACTAAATTTCACTTTTTTCGAATTTCCGCCATTTTTTAAATTATCTTTTTAGGCTTAAAAGAAAGCTAAGATTTTTTCCTATCAGAAACTTGAGGATAAAAATTGGGATAATAATTATTTGATAATGAAAATAAATGTTAAGTACTCTTGTACGCCCCATGATGCCGGTACTTTTGACCTTCATTTTTGAAAGTCAAATATTTATTTTTTCAAGAAATGCTTATAACCCGTGAAAAGGGCATAACAAATTTTATCGAAGCCATATTATACAAAAAATTTTTTACTGATATTAAAAGAGTCGAAACAGATGGTATTCTACAAAAACGACCTAACGCTTATTTTCATAAATAAACAACTGTCAACCCATTTTGTAACCCTAAATTTCTTATAGGAAAGAAGCTCAGCTTTCTTTAAATCCTAAAAAGAAACCAAAAAAAGAATCGAAATTCGAAAAAAAGTAAAATTTATTTTTCACTTTTACCTTTGAAGATCAAATAATTGAAGGCCCCTCTGCAAGAAGTGGTTATAGACCACTTCAAATGCATGGGCTGAAACCACTTCTTTCAGGAGGGCCCTCAATTATTTTTCTTAAAAATGATTATGATCAATGAAAAGAGTGAAAAATCCTATCGACACTGCAGTAAGAAAACATTTTTTATTTATATTAAAAGGGTTAGAAATCGCTGAAATCGATAGCATCCACAAAAAACTCAAAAATTTCACCACCTCTCTCTCAGTAAATATTTGTCCGAATGCCAAAATTGTTTGTCTATATATTACCATCCAATAGTACTACACTTTTTTGAAGTTTGAGTCTGATCGGGAAACTTGGTTTTTTTATGTGGGGTCACTTTAGAAATAATGCCCCATATGTTTCATTTGGAAATTTGAAAAGTGGTGATTTGTCAAGATTCAGATTTTTGAATATGAAATGGCCATGCAGTCAATTTGTAACTTAGAAAGTTTGATTTGAGCTCAAAATGTCAGGAATTTACTCAAGTAGGGAGAAGTGGTCCACAGACATTCGTTGTCTACAAAAGTCATTTGAAATTATTGAATAATTATTCAGTTAAATAAATTCTTATTATCAGTTATATATGTATTTGGATATTTAACGTATTTCAATCAAGTTTTATTTAAAGCCATCTTGTTTTAAAAATTTAAGAACCTAAAATGTGATTTGGAGGTTATATGGGGTTTTTCTGGGATTGAGGTTATGAGCAGTTGTCAAAAAAATTAAGATATCAAAAACTAATGGCTTAAACATTAAGTCAAGTTAAAAGTATAATTTAAAGTTTGTAGAATATGTATATAAAAATATCGAACTACCGTAGAATCACCTAACTTCGGACACTGGCCCTAATTTCCGACACCTACTTTTCTTGGATATGCACTAATTTTTTAATACAAATCTAACTTTTCATATTATGTCAGTCTTTGAGCTTTTAATTTTTGTTACTTTTATACCATTCAATTATCTGGAAACAAAGAAAAATGGGTGTCTAAACAAAGTTTGGGTCAGTGTCCAATGTTAGGTGATTCTACGGTACTTCAGTTCTTTTTAAAGCTTTTTTTGATAAATCTTTGAAGTGCTTAACAAAACATTCTCATTAAATTATATAAATATTTCTTTGAAGTGTATAGTAAATAGCAAACAATAGTCATTTTATTATTGTATTTTTACCCAGATTTATCACGTTAATTCCAGCTTGAAAAAATTCAACTTCCTGTCGACTACTTTTCCCTATGTTGTTCTATATGCGTAAGTGTAATCTAACATAATAGGCCCTTTTTTAAATAGCTATATAAAATTCTAAGGCCTGAAAAGTTAAAAATCCCTGAACCACGGTTTAGAATTTTTTTTAAACAAATTTTTTCATTCATTGCCAAAGTATGGGATGAGTGGTCAGAAGGAAAAACATTCCGTTTTTTCGAGCGACCCTAGTCTACATTTATCAGGAAATAGTAAGTTGTACAGTATTTTTAGAATAAAAGTTACTGCAGTTGGAGAAATTTTGTAATGTGGTGCACAAACAATAATAAGGTTGTTAAGATTTTTCTGAACTCAGGGGTAATGTATCATTTCTTTGGCTTGTTAAAGACAGTTCTATGCGCCTAATTAACGCTTGAGTTAATTATCTCTGAACGATGTACGCATAAGCACGCGCACGACGGCAAAGTTGTCGCGGTTAACGTCAGAACAAGTCCCACTTTTTGCATCCCCACGCGTCACGGTAAACTCGCAAAGAGGGATTTCTAATTAACACTAGTCTTGGTGATTCGGTGTCGATGAACCAGTAATTGCGTCGATCACAGAATACTGGTCTGATCATTGGATGCTTTCTAGTATTCTCCTTTCGGTCATCCACTGGATGTAAAAAAATGATCAAGAAACATCAAGTTTCTTCAGGAATGTTCTGTAAAATATTAATATATCTTAGAATACACCTACAACTGATCTCCTAACAAATAAAAATGAATTAATGTCTAATAAAGTCATCAAGAAACATCAAGTTTCTTCAAGAATGTTCTCTAAATTATTAATATATCTTAGAATGTATTAAGACTCCAACAACTCATCTCCTAACGAATAAAAATAAATTAATGTCTAATAAATCTATGGATAAATAGCTTTTAAAAAGACTGTAATTTATCTCTTTGTATCACATAACACTTAAGATTCTTGACATAGCTGTCGATTTAAAAAGGACCAAACTGAGAAAAACAAAAAGAACGTCGGCGGCTTCAGAGAGCGGGCAAGTCGAAAGCCATTAGTTCTTCTTTAAAGAATCGGTTCACTCGGCCAAGGCTAAGCTCAATGACTCCTTTGGTCAGCTGACGAAAAGAACCCGATCGAAACCAGAAAGGGAAAAAAGGAGTAATGAAAAAAAAAGAAAGAAAAGGGAAGAAAGCTTAAGAGAAATGGAGAGATAAAAAGAAGGAGAAAGAAAAGAGAACCAGGGTGAAAGGGAGCAAGTTGGAAAAATAAGAGCACAAGATCATCCGGTCTTCGAACCACCTGCTCGACTGGCGCGACCGTACAAGGCCGACGATCGAAGATCGAAGATCAGCGATCATCGATCGAAGCGCTAAGGGCTCGTTGGAGCCCTCGTACCGTTGATCGTGCCTTGCCTTAAGCGGAGCGTCAGATCAAAATCAAGATCGATCCATCGATCTTCCGACCGGTCCCGAGACTCGCCGGGCGACATTGAATTTCGTATAAATTGAAATAAAGATCGCACGACACTTTTTGCCGCCACTCCAGAAAGCACCGGAAGAAGGAATCGTTCGTCACGATCGTAATCGCATAGGCTTGAGCTTTTTCTCCACTTCTTTTGCAATTCTACTTGCAATATATACACTGACCGCCTTTAAAACAACCAGTAAACTATTCCTATCACAAAAAAGGGGCAAAAAATGTGTTCAATATGTAACGTTCTTAAGATGAGTTACGAGACTTTTTTTCCAAATTGATCAACGGCTACAACTCTTCACATCTGCTGATTACACATTTAAAATTTTATTACAAATCAAATTAACTTAAATTTTACACTTTGATTACAGTGATTGGACTAAATCGTTTTCTCATTTTCTGATGTGAAAAAATGCAATAAATTTTCTAATCGGCAAAAATTGTATGAAAGTCTCCACTATGATAAATTACGCTTCATTATCTTTAACAATTTTTTAAAACAACATCGTACAACGTGTGATCGTTATAACTTGAAATTACTGAGCAATTCAGTTACCTTAGAACTTCTGCCCCCCATTGAATAATTTTTCTGCCTACGTGCCTGCAATTCATGCTTGGTAGATACTTCCAGCAAGAAACAGGAGGATATCGGTTTTACGTTACACGTTCGCCTGCCTCGACGAGGCTATTTCGCAGATTGATTTCGTGGTGCGAGGTACAAGAAAACTCGTAATCTTAGCGTCTCCTCAGTGTACTATTACAAAGTGGCAGGGACATTGGCCCTTAAGCTACTTACAACTTTAAATCTCAAATTGGACTCTACCAGAACACGTTTAACTTCTATAGAAACAAGTGCGAACTACCTGCAGCAGGTGATATCATTCAGTCAAAGAACCTGATAATAATATCGTAACAGGTGACATAACAAATTGCAGGATTTAGACTCAACAAAGTGTCAAGTTAACTGTTATTATAATTCATATTTCCTCTGTGATTTTCCCTACACTGTATTTTAAAACAATTTTCTATCGTAATATGTCTTTCAGAAAACTACTTTATTAAATTACCATGAAATTTCTTTATTTTACTTTATTCGTAAAAAGGAGTAAAAAAAGAAAAGAGGAAAAGAGAAATTAAAGAAGGAATTTCTCTATTTTCAAAAAGAACAGTAAATCTAATTAAGACACTGAGAATGACAACCACGCTGTAAAAAATTTTGGAAATTTTTAAGACTTCAGAAATTTTTCTGAAAAAGGTCGGATTTACGTTTTCCCGAGCAAAATGGGTAATTTCTCCGAGAATATTGGAAAATTTTCCGAATATATTGGTTAATTTCGGAAAAGTTAGGAAACATTTCGTAAAACTTAGGAGATTGTGTAAATGAATATCCAACTACAATTCGGAATTATTTCCGAATGCATTAGAAAAATTTCAAAATGTTCGGGTTATAAGCTGGGAAACTTTTTTCGGAAAAATTTTTTACAGTGTAGGTAAAACTAAAAAATGAAATTTTACAGGAGGAACAAAAAACGTCCTCTGTGATAGGATTCAAAATAGAAAATTGTGTGAAAATTATAGAACTAAGTGATCTTTATGAGCTACTCTTTCAAGATTTGCAAACATTACAAAAAATTTCAGAGTAGGGAAGAGGAAATACGAAGTGCGCTTTACCTAGTTGTCATTTTCAGTTACTTGAAAATGCATTTTTTCTTGGTTCAAATCTATAAAAACCTGGAAAAATATTTAAAAATAATCTTTTATTATAAAAAAACATTACACGTGACAGAAAACATACGTTAAATACTGCTTTTCACTTCAGAGTAGGGGAGAGGAAAAACGACATGGGCTTTACCTAGTTATCATTCTCAATTATTTGAAAATGAAAATGAAAAATGAAAACATGAAAATTCATGTTCCAAATCTATAAAAAAAATTAAAATATTTAAAAATGATCTTTTATTATAAAAAAATCACACGAGACAGAAAATATATCCAGCTTTTCTATTCAAAGTAGAAGGGAGGAAAAACGAAATGGGCTTTATCAAGTTGTCATACTCATTTCTCCACAAGCAACTCAACTTTAACCTCGTTTTTTGGCAAAATAAATTTTTTTTACACATATCTAACATTTATCGATAATATCGATTTATGGATATTGTTTAACCTAAAGTATTTGAAATTGCAAAGAAGCGATTTTCTAAAAAAGTGAACTTTACCTAGTTGTCATTTTCAGTGCCTCAATTGATGGGAGGCAAAATATTGGTGCAATTGATTATAACATTATGTACGTATATTAGAGTGTCGTACGAAATCCCGATTTTTCGAATTTCCAAAACCTTGAAGCAAACATTTTTTTCTCATGGAGGGAAAGTTATTCTGTATTTTTTTAGATTTTTAAAAAATTGTTTAGTGGATGCTAAAGTTATTTTTTTGTCGAAAACGTGACCTTTAGGGTATAATCATTTTTATTCTCTACAGTGTTACATTTTTTATCAAAAACTAAAGGTAATATTTCTTCATAGCGGTGTGCAAATACTTCAAAATTTTTGTATAATCAACAAAATTTTTTTAAAGGAGTGCTTAACATTCTTAAAGTATTGATTTTGGGATAAATTTAAGTTTTGGAGTGAAAATTGACCTAACAATTTTTTAAAAAATATGAAACTCACAAGGAATTTATAACATACTTGACAAGAAATTCTTGTATTCTTGTATTCTTGTATTCTTATCTGCAACTGAACTCAATTAAGTTATAAATAAAAAGCTTTTAGAGTAAAAAGCTCAAGGTGATATTTCTTCATAGAGGTGTGCAAATACTATCAAATTTTGGTCATAACGCATATAAATTTTTAAAGGAGTTTCAATAATTTTTTGTATTTTTTTTGTATATTTTTAATGTGTATTGTTTTAATTTTAGCAGCACAACTTTTCTTCTCTTGGCAACTTATTAAAGGTATTTTTATTTATTTATATTGATTTTTTCTTAACTAAGAAATTATTTCTCAATGAAAACTCTTACTATTTTCAAGATTTGGGATATTTTATTAAATTTCAAGAAATTTTTAATATTTAATTTAAATACTTTTTATTTACTAAGCTAATTGAGTTCAATTGCAGATTGTAGTACAAGAATTTTTTCTCAAGTGCGTGATAAATATTCCTTGTGAGTTTCATATCTTTAAAAAAATTGTTAGGGTCAATTTTCACTTCAAAACCTAAATTTATCCCAAAATAAATACTTTAGGCAACTTAAATACTCGTTAAAAAAATTTCCTTGATTATGACAAAAATTTTAGAGTATTTGCACACCTCTATAAAGAAATATTACCTTTAGTTTTTGATAAAAAATTTTAAACTGTAGAGCATAAAAATTCAAAAATAACAAAAAAAACTGTAGAGAATAAAAATAATACCCCAAAGGTCACGTTTCCGACAAAAAATAACTCTGGCGACCTCTAAACAATTTTTTAAAAATCTGAATAAAATACAGAATAAACTTCTCTCCATTAGAAAGAAATTTTCGCTTGAAGGTGTTGGAAATACGAAAAATCGAGATTTCAAGCAACACCCTAATGAAAATGATATTCTCCAGTTGCATAACTTTAAGAAAATATTTACTAAAAGGCCTTTTCGTCATTTCGACATTTTCATTTGGCTTTTTCTTGATCTCATGACAAAAATCACTGTATTTGCCATGTCCAAACGAAAATTTTGGATCGAGTGATTAAATCCCTCAGCTTCGCCTCGTGATTTAAACTACGCTCCCACCAAAATTTGCGTTTAAACCTGGCGAATAATGTACTATTCTATGCCTAGAATTGCGATAAAATCGACACAAATGAATGGATTTGAAATTGTTTCTTTTTTCTTCATCATCAACTTTACACATTGAAATAATGACTAATAAATATCTAATGGGAGAAGTAAAAGGCGAATCGAGGCTCACGTGCAATATTCTGTGAAATCAGGAGGTACGCCAAGTTATAAAATATGTACCTGGTATAATCTAAGTGAAATGGTCTTTTATACTAACAGGTCAGCAAAGATTTACGCAACACAAATAGTCGGAACGATCAAGTTAACACTCGGTACTTCACGGCTTGTCGTGTTGCTAGTGAAAACTGAAAAAGGGATGAAAAGAAATGAAAAACTTCCATATAAGTAATTGAACGTATGTAAGGAAAAGGATACAGGAACATTTATAATGCGGATAGTATCTTGCGCAGTTAAGCGTCATTAAACAGGTGAATGCAAAGTAACGAGTTGATTCACGGTTCCGTAGAAACTCGTCTAATGTTAGAATCTAAGCCATAATTTAAAAAAAAAGAGAAAATATTTGAAAGGACTCGTTGATGTATCTTTATCCTGCACGACATCTATGACTGTGGGCACAATTCTGCTGACTTGCATTCTCGTTTCGCGATATAACTTTGTCTGAAAGATATGTCAGTCTCGATGTATAAAAGAAAGAGAGATTTCGATACTAGGTATGAAATGATATAAAGTTTCCTTTGCAAAGTTAACTAATCTTTGCTAATTACTACTGCCGGTTGATACGTTATGAATTATTATTGTTAAGATCGAGATACTGAGAAAGGAATATCAGACCCATTTTTTATTTTAGTAATAATTTTAATTCAACCTTTCATGCTTCAATTTTATGAGTCAACTCTGTAATGATTTGAAATTAAATTTGCCATTAATGTCGCTGAAAAATAATGCCTTTGCTATTACACAATGTCGATTCTTGCAAGCTGTCGGTGTGAATGCATATTAATTAGCAAATTTAAATACAACAGGTACGCTATAATTATTAAGAAACATTGTTGCCGATAGGAACATAATACATATATCAGAACCAAGAAAAAATGTAAAGTAATAATAAATTGACACCAATTGTGTATAAAAATGCAAAAGATATAATGTAATTATATGTAAAAGGTATATAATGTAATTAAAGTTCGGAACATTCAAATGAACAAAATTTTTTTCTGATTTCATTTTAAACTCAAATTTGTTCTAAAATATTGGTTTATTCATAGAGAAAATAATGTAATGATAAAAAAGCGCATGATATTTCTCTTTATTTTGCGGATTGAACGATATTTGAAGATAAATTTGAGTTAAGAAAAAAAAGTTCGTTCATTTGAACGTTCAAAATTTCAGGCAGGGGAGACAGCTATACAGTAGGTAATATTTTACAGTAGGTCATGTTAAATAACCAGAAAACGAACCAAGTTAATCAAGTTTTTCATTATACAATTTCGGCAATGATTATACATTACCGAAGTTAAGATGATTATACATTACACGAAGTTTTATTTATTTAGTATTAATAATTAATGAGTGAGAGTAAAAAACTGATTTTCTACAAATAGAAAAACATTTGGACTTTTTTATCTTCATAGTTTTCACTGAAATAAAATTTTTTCGAGTTCTTTTTGTGTTCATAACAAAATTGGAAGCTTTAGGAACAATAAACTTCGACGCCAACCTTTATTTTTCATGTGAATTTTTGAGCACTTTTTATTTGACGTTGTAAAATCTAACAGTAGGTAATCGTAGAATTTTTCTCACGGGAGTAGCAATGAAGAAACCCGATATTTACCGAATGCAGTCGAAGGATTCCGAATTTTTGAAGGTTTAATTTTAACTTTTCGTAGGTGATCAGTTTTGGTTTATAATAAATATAAAGTACCGTAGAATGGGGCTATTAGTTACAACTATTAAGTATTTTTTGAGGTTTTTTTTTTAACTTTACGAACAAGAAATTTTTTAAACTTTTTCATTTTTAAAGAAAGTTAGAAGACTTAATTCTGAAAAGAAATCAATTATTTCTATCAATTTCTATCATTTCTATCACAATCATTTCTAATCAATCATAGATTTTAAAATCATTTTCTACGCACTACTTATCATTGTTGAAAAGTTTTACCTTTTTGTACCAACGATCTTCTAAATAGGTACAGCTAATGTTTTTTATGTTTTGAATGAACAAAACAATTTTTTAATACTTAAATCCTATTTCGAATAATTATTTAACTATTTGAGAATACTTTCTGACAATAAAGTATGAAAAAAAAGTTTAGTTAAGAAAATCAGATTAGTTTGAGATTTATCAAACAGAAAAAAAAATTAAAAAATGAAACATCAACATTAATATTAACGAAATATATTTTTAGAAGGATCAATAATTTGTTTAACATCTATCTACGGTCATATCTAAACAATTAATTTACTGGTCATTCCCAAATGAGCAATTTATCTGATTTATAATTTATATATAAATCTATAATGTAAGTGATACAAATTTTCTCCTGAAATAAAAAAAATAGCTCTATATTAAAATAATAATTACAGATAACTTTTTAGAGATAACATTTTCTCTTACAATTGATGTTAAAATCTTCAAAATGCAGCACAAAAACTCGATTCTGTCATCGACTGAGCTGCAAAATCGAAAATAAAAGAAACTGAAAAGTAAGGTTAAGTTTCTGTCAGGTATTCTCATATTTTATACAGTTTATTTCGAAAACTATCAATTATTGTAAAATATTATTTCCGTCGAGGCGGTTTGTATTTCGTTACTGTTTGTTATGTGGGGGAAGGGGGTATTTTTGATCCGGTTACGTAACATTTTTAATTGAACCAATTTAAAAAAGCAAAGACCGAGAAAAAGGTTGATATCGCATGTGCGCAGAAATGAACGAATTTGGTCCATTACTTACACACTCCTGATTTTAGAGGAAGCCTTGTCATTTCTGCCTGGTCAGTTGATTGTTTCTGATTAATATTTGTGTGTTACAAAACAATGAAAGTGCAAAAATATACAAAATGAATCCTAATAAGAAAAGTGACTCTCAGTTTAGTTCAGTTCATTAAAAATTGTTGAGTAATTCTTAAGTTTATTGAAAAAAATTTTTATTACGTGAATTTTGATTATCGCTTATGTTAAATAGTTTCAGTATTTGCGTAACTGAAAAAAATACTCAAAAAAATTCACTGTTATAAAAAAATCTTGTTTTATTTATTTCTACACAACACTTTATCTTTAAAAACCCTTTTCTTATTCAGAAAACGTCTAAATTATGTTTTTAAACATAATACAAAATATGTTACGTAACATTCGGTAAGGGGGGGACGTTTCTTAAGGAAGTATTATGGACTGTTACATGAGGAAGGGGGGAGGGAGTGTAAAAATGGTCGAAAATAATCTTACGTAATATGTGAACGCTCCATAAAATATTATTTAGTGAAAAAATGATAGTTTCAGACAATGTTACTTAGTGAAAAGTTTCAGACGGTTTTTTCTCATCAAACTAAACAAACGTAAAAGTATATACGTTATAATTTATCATTTTTTATTAATAAGT
>JBAGKK010401861.1:0-18243 GCA_037177015.1 Euceroptres primus
CCATCCAGGAATATGAGGACACCTGTTTTTTGTGAAATGCATAAGTTCTCATAATTTTTATAATCTACGAGATAACATTTTTTCCACGAAAAAATAGGAAAGCTATCAACATTCTGCGTAAAATAAGCCCAAGGTGAAATGATTTTGTTCATTCTGTAAGAAACTAATGCAAAAATAGTGCTTTTTTCGATTTGTCCTAAAAATTGCAATAACTTAACGAAATAAATAACATTTTTTAATGTCCTTAGGCTCATTTTAAAGTTAAGTCTCCATAGAATTTTATGAATGAGAGAAGAGAACTCTCCAATTTTTTTCACCGATTTCGCTAAAGACTGAAGTGTCACAGAAAAGTTGTGAAATTTCAATAGAATATAATTATTAATAGAAAAATATTAAAAATCAGGTTACACTACATTTTAATAAATTTTTGTAAAAAAATAAATTTTTTAAAAAATTTTTAAAAATAATTTTTGTAAAAAATAGGAATATTAATTTCTATATTTTATCAAATTAATTTTTCAGAGTTTTCGCTTTATTTGAAATTTTACAACTTTTTTGTTCCAAGTTCAGTCTTTGGCAAAATCGAGAGTTCCCTTCATACATTCATGAAATTCTATGGAGATTTATCTTTGAAATGAACTTAAGGACATTAAAAAATGTTCATTTTTTCGTAATTAATTTAATAATTAATAATAATTAATAATTAATAATTTATTTATTTATTTTTTGCGCATATATCGAATTTCTCAACCGATAAACAGGGTGGCAACTTGACCTGGAAACCGAGAATTCAATTTAAAAATCTGGAATTTTGAGAAATCCATTACAAAATCGGTAGAATCAGTAAAATTTAAGTTTTTGTAGCAACCTTTCTTCTGCTAAGAGTTAATGTCCTAAAATTTATTAACGTCCTAAAGTCCTATTTTGCAACCCCAAAGTTCTTCGAATTTCAAATTTTAAGCATCAAATTATATACCTAATGTCAAATAAATTGTAATTTAATAATAAAAGTTATGGATTTGCTTAAAATAATCAAATAATGTCTTTGCCTTGACCTGGAAAAGTTGATAATGTAACCAGGAAAAACCGGAAAATGACCAGGTACTTTTGAAATCAGCGGATGAATCGCCACCCTGATAAAGTTCCACTTAAGACTAATTTAAGAATACTTCTTTGTTGCTAATTCGTTCTGACGGTTGTTCAACTATTGTTCATATTATTTATCGATTGTTTTTAAGCATTTAATAAATTTTATAATTAAATTTTGTCTTCTATCTTCTTCCTATCTGCAAAAAATCATATAAATTACAAAAAGTACCTCCCGCCCATATTGACGCCGCACAGTGGGGCAAAATTATGAGAAAATGTTCAAAATACGATTACGGCTACTTCATCGATTTTCAATCGATTTCAACAGATTTTTAAAAATTAAAACTAACTAATTTCTTAAGAGATCCCTTGAGGACAATTTTTCAAAAAATTTCGTTTATTTACTTTATTTAAACATAAAATTGAAAAAAATGGTAAAATTTAAGATATTGTTGCTTTTATAACACGTAATTAATTCAAAATAATTGATATTAGTGTGCAAGTGATAAATAAACGTTCGCGAAGCATAACTTGATAGTTAAATAAATAATTTGTTACTAACAATTGTATTGTTGTAAACAGTGGTAGGTGATTTTTGAATGATTTTCGATATTTAATTAGCGGTATTTCCTATTATTATAAACAAATTTTATAAACAATTGCCCAGTTTGAGCAATTTTTGAGTGTTTGAGGTACTTTTTTTTAAAAACGTGTTTTGTTTGACTTGCCAGTTATGCTTCAGTAAACTATATTGTTATTTCATAACAACTGTGATTGTGGTAAACAAATTTTATAAAAAAATGCACAGTTTGAGCAATTTTTAAGAGGTTTAAGTACTTCTTTTGTAAACGTGCTTTGCTCAGGAACTAATAGTTAAAGAAAACTAAGATCCTTTTGATATTTATCCTATAATAATACCGAACTGAATTAATGCAATATTGGCAAGCCCAACCGAGCACGTTTACAAAAAAAGTACCTGAAACTCTTAAAAATTGCTCAAACTGTGCATTTGTTTATAAAATTGTTTTATACCAATTACACTTGTTATGAAATGAGATAGCTTACTGAAGCATAACTAGCAAGTCAAATAAAACAAATTTTAAAAAAAGTACCTCAAACTCTCAAAACTTGCTGAAACTGGTCATTTGTTTATAAAATTTGTTTACAACAAACACATTCGTTATGAAATGGCAATATAGTTTACTGTAGCTTCACTGCTAAGTCAAACAAAGCACGTTTTAGAAAAAAGTACGTCAAACTCTTAAAAATTGCTCAAGCTGCGCATTTGTTTATAAAATTTTTTTATAACAATAAGAAATATATTTATTTTTATTTCTTAACGTTTGAATATTATTTTTAATTGGATTGAAAACGAAAATCACTTAATAAATATTTTAAATAATTCAAAAATCACTTACCATTGTTTACAACAATACAATTGTTAGTATCAAATTATTTATTTATAATAAACTATCAAGTTATGCTTCGTGAACGTTTATTTATCGATTAGACACTAATATAAATCATTCTGAATTAATTACGTATTATTAAAGCAATATCTTAAATTTTGCAATTTTTTCAGCTTTATGTTTAAATAAAGTAAATAAACGAAGTTTTTTGAAAAATTGGCCTCAAGGAATTTCTTAAGAATTTAGTTAGCTTTAATTTTTAAAAAATCTTTTAAATCGATTGAAAATTGTAGCCGGAATCGTATTTTGAACACTTTTTTGTCATTTTGTCCCACTGTGCACCGCTATGCCGCCGCCGAAAATTGAGAACGGCGTCATGCCGGCGCGCCGCCAGCCGCCCATCAAATTTAGCTTGTACGCCGCTGCCGACCAAAGTTACGTCCGCGCAGACCTCTAATATATTTAGATTTAAAAAAAATTACTTACGACACATTCTCCTGCAATGCAGATGTCGAGACTTTCAGGTCGACACCTCGTACCATCTTTGACTTTTTCTGCAAGTTGCACAACTATCGTCTCTTCAGAGTCGATACTCGTTATATATTCCTCTTCATTTGTGAGAGTTCTGCCTTGCAATAACTTTTGAGTTCTGCTATTGGAAACGTCGTCCAGCGACTGTTCTCCACGGCAGATCAAAGAACATGGCCTCGTAGAATCATAATACGGAAACCATTTCAATAGTTGCCCACCGTATGGCACATTATCGAAGGCTTCACACTGTTCTGCTCGATAATTGGTCGGATTTTCACATGGCTGAAACAAACATCAAAATACATCGTCACATTTTATGTTTACTAGCTCGTTATAAAACAGAATACTCTTTCATTTTATCACACTTAATCTGATTTATAGTCGTTTTAATAATTTGGATTTGACTGTTTGCACAGTTTATAGAGTCTAATTAAACTGAAATATTTCAAATATTACACTGCTCACAATGAAGGAATCCCAATTTACCGGAAAATCTGCAGTAAATTTGTTTACATCCAGTCATTTGAAGTAATTATTTTTCAAAATAGAGAACATTATATAAATAATTAGCTTAAAAACGGAAAATTCTGAACGGATTAGTTTAAATTGCTCATGAAGCTTTTTGAGAATTAATAATAGCATTTTTGAACTAGTGGCACATTGAGCGGAGAATTTCTTTTGTTATTTCCCGATCGAACTTACTTTGAAAATTGACATGGGAGCATTATCAGTATTCTCAATTAACTCAAGGCCTTCTTCTGAAGTTTGCGTGACGTACACCTTCGTTGTTGGAAGTTTATGCGAAAGTGGAAGTTTGCTCAGTAAAACGTTTATTATCACAGTTCTCCTTCACACTTTAAAATTCCTAGGTCTTAGAACTAGTAGCATTCGAAATTTAAACTAACATTTTGGAAACGAGAGAATCATTATTGCGTGATAAATATATATCAGAGTTTTCCTATCAAAGTCAACATCACTCTATAAAATATACACAGAAAAAACAAAGGATAAAGTTTACCTTGATTCCGGGGTAAAAATTATCTGCAACAAAAATTAACTCTAGAGGATAAATTTTACCCAAATATTGGCTAACTTTTTTTTTATTTTTCCATGAAAACACATATATTTTGGAAGACTTGAAGTTGTCTAAATAAAAATTTATTCCTCTAAAAAATTATCTGCCACAAATTTTATCCCTAGTTTTTCCTGTGATCTATTTAAAGTGCTTTGCGAAATGTCAAATAATGAGAATTTTGTTCAGTAGAAAATCGATAGAAACATCATTGACTTACAATTGAATTAATATCATACAAAAAGTTGAAACTTAGACGTTGTTAAAGAGCAAGTTCGTGTTGATAAATCGTCCTATGAATAATTGGTAAAGTGTAGGTGCATTTATCTCAATTGTTTTCAGATTGAGAGTAACTTATCAAGTTTGATATTTTTGCATAAAACATTCGAATGTCGAATTTGTCCAAAGGTACCAAAACTAAAAATAGACAAAGTGATTTATAAATACAGTCGATTTCTAGAGGCTCACGGACCAAGACCACATAACCGTTCAGAATTGGTCCGAGAGGTTCCAAGATGTCTTTCCTACGTGACCAAGAGAATGGCCATTTTCCTATCTACTTCCGGGCAAAGTGACGTCTCTTCGAATATGGGAAAACACCAGCGCGTGCTCCTCGTTGCTATGATAACATGGACTTTTTTTATGCGCTCTAAGATATAGAGAATACGTGTTGAACGAAGATAAGAATAATAATAATAATCATCATCATCATATAAGAAAGAGAGCATGAAGAAACATTACCTATGAAAACACATCGGGGTTGAATATCAAAGAATTTTTGAAGTGGTTTTTTTCTGAGAAACCTCTTTCTTCAAAGACAAATTTTATTTCATGTGAAAAAGATCATCAAAGTATTCTCAAGAAGATATAATTGAGAACTGAGCTGAATACGTTTTGAATAGTCTTTTTGAAATAATATTTTGTAATTAAATGGAAGAATAAATTTTTAATTTCCATCGGCATCTAGGAAGAAAAAATTAATTTGCATGTTTTATGAAATATCCTTAAGAAATAGTTGATGAAATTCTTTTATCTTGAACTTATTTAGCGTAGAATTTGATTGCCAATATATTGGATCGGTGCTGTATATTAGGGTGGTCCTTATTTTCATTTTTGGAATTCCTTTGCTCCCACTCGCGAATATTGTTCGAATACCTAGAAAAAGAAAGTACTCCAAATTTGAGCCAAATCGGTAAACATTTACCCATGGGCCAAGGGCCTTGAAATTTCTCATGTAATTTACATAGAAGAAATATATCAAAAATGAAAAATCTACATAATATCGATATTTTTATTAAAATAAAACATCCACCTAAGGCCGCTATCTGCATGCAATGTTAGAAACATTCCAAAAAGCCAAAACTCGAAATTTTGAAAAATCACAATTAGCGGGCCCCCTAAATGGACCCAAAAATGATGTTCTCTACAGTTATTATCAAAGGTAATGACCAAAAATTCTGAAAAAATTTAATAATTTATTCGAAAGTGAATGCAAGATCTCAAAATTCAAAATTTTGAAAAAATTCAAAATAGTGGCCAACCATATTGTAAAAACAGCTCATTTCTGCAGTTCTCAACGGAATACTTTTAAATTTCGCCAACACAAAGTACTTGACTTTAAAAACTATAAGGTAATTATAACAATCTGAAATTGAAAAAAAAATCAAAATGGTAGCGAGCAAAAAACTCAAAAAAAGATAATTTTCTACAGTTTTCAACGAAATACTTTTAAATTTCACGAAAACAAAATACTTGGCTTCAGAAACTACATGTTAATTCTAAAAATCGATAGTTTTTAAAAAACCCTAAATGGCAGCCAATAAAAAACTAAAAGAATAGCTCATTTCTACATTTTCCAACGGAATACTTTTAAACTTCGCCAAAACAAAATATTTGGCATCAAAAGCTACATAATAATTATAAAAATCTAAAATTTTTGAAAATTTTTGGATTTTCTCGTTTTCGCGAAATTTAAAAGCATTTTGTTGAAAACTGTAGAATAATCTATTTTTTGATTATCTGATTGGCCGCTATTGCGGCTTTTTTCAAAATTGAAGATTGTTGGAATTATGATATAATTTCTAAAGCCAAATATTTCCTTTTCGTGAAGTTTAAAAGTGAAATGTTTAAAAGTTAAATGAGCTATTTTTTAAATTTTTAATCAGCAGCCATTTTGCATTTTTCCAAAACTATAGATTTTGAGAATTATCATGCAGTTTTTGAGGCCAAGTATTTTGTTTTTGTGAAGTTTAAAAGTATTTCGTCGAAAACTGCAGAAAATTTTTTTTAAAATTTTATTAGTCGCCATTTTGAATTTTTTCCAAATTTTGCATTTTGCGATTTTGCATTTACTTTCAAATAAATTAATTAAATTTTTGCACAATTTTTGGTCACCCTTTGTTAATAACTGTAGAAAACAATTTTTGTGTATATTTATGGGGCCCGCTATTTTGCGATTTTTCAAAATCCCGATTGTTGGCTTTTTAGGATGTTCCCAGCATCGCATGCAGATAACGGCCCTAGGTGAAATGAAAAATGTCGATACTATGCAGATTTTTCGTTTTTGCTATATTCCTCCCATACAGAAAAAATTATTGAGATATGTAAATTCCTAGTCAAATGAAATATTCTAAAGATAAAATTTGTTGCACGTGATTTTTAACTTCACGTCTTTCAAAATACATGCGTTGTCATGGAAAAACTAAAAAAAATTTAACCGATATTTCGGGAAGAAGGAAAGAAAATTTAACCCATATTTGGGTAAAATTTATCCTGTGACGTTAATTTTTGTTGCAGGTAATTTTTACCCCGGAATCGAGGTAAAATTTATTCTTCGTTTTTTCTACACACGTAAACTACATGTATAACATCAAGGCCCTTGGTCCACAGGTAAATATTAATCGATTTGGCTCAAATTTGGAGTACTATCTTTTTTTGGGCATTTGGTAAATTTTCGCGAGTGGGAGCGAAGCACTTCTAAAAATTTTTTTTCGCCGAGTAAATAAGGACCACCCTACTGTATATTAGGGTGGGTCGAAAACGAAAATTTTTGGAAATCAAAAACAGCCTAGCTTTGAAAAGATTCAATTTGGTTCCCTTATGACCTGTGTAAAATTTAAAATTGATTGATCAATATCCTGAGGTTCTCCGAGGTTAAAATTTTTAAAAATTCGTTATTCTCAGAGTTTTGGAAAAATCGCTAATATTATTTTTTTCCATAAATATTCTACATAATATGCCCAATTTTCAAAAACCTTGTGACATTTTAGTATTTTGAGTTTTTTTAGGAGAAAATCTCATTTTTATAAACCTCAAAAAACTAAAATAAATTTTAAAAGCTTTGCAAATTATCTGAAATTTTTTTGAGCCTTTGGAAACATTCTCGCTCTCAAAATGTACCTGAGAAAAAAATTGAGAAGACTTTAGCATTAGAAAAAATTGGAAATAAACAAAATTTAGGATCGGGTCATTTTAAATGTTAGTCTTCTCAATTTTTTTTCAGGTAAACTTTTAGTGCGGGAAAGTTTCTAGAGGCTTAAAAAAATTTTACGACAATCTGCAAAGCTTTTAAAATTTATTTTCGTTTTTTGAGGTTTATAAAAACAAGATTGTCTCCTAGAAAAACTCAAAATACTAAAATCTCACAACATTTTTGAAAATTGGTCATATTATGTAAATTATGGGAAAAAAATTAATATTACCAATTTTTCTAAAACTGAGAATAACAAATTTTTTAAAGTTATTTTAGCTTCGGGGATCAATCTATTTCAAATTTTACACAGGTTATATGAGACCTCAAATGAAGCTTTTCAGTGCTAGGCTGCTTCTACTGTATATAAAGAAGAGAAAATATGAATTTGAATAGATAAAGTCATGAAAATCCATATATAAGTATATGAATATTCTATTTATTAATTTTTAATGTTACTTTCTATTTAGAAAATATATTTTCTGTAGATGATGAATAAACTGTGAAATAATTGTAAAAAGTAAATAATAAAGGAATGGTTTTCAAATATCCAATTTTAATTATTCAAATGAATTCACCGATTCACCATATCGGAATTGATAAACGAGAATAATTTTTAGATAATACAATTAATTTTTAAAATGAGAATCGAATAAAGTACGTATATTGGAATAATAAATAGAAATAACAGAAGTTATGTTATGTTATTTTCTGAACTTTTAAAGAACGCAATTCCGCAATCTCAAGTAAAGAAAGACGTCCTTTTCGCCTTTCCGGTCACGAATACTCCGCGCACGTTACACCTGATAATCCGATCGTAACGTATTACGTTAAAGTTTTCCGTGTGCGAGATATATAAACCTGGCATGTTACGCGTAATACATGTTCTCAACAGAGGTACGAATGCAGGTGAAACTAAAGCTTTGACTCAAAAGGGTAACAAGTATTCCCATGTCAACAATTCGCCCTTCTGGTGACTTTTGTTCCGACCTCATAACTTTTCCATTTTCACGATTCGCCAATTTCCGTGCAACAGAGTCAACAGTTTTATTCCGAGTTTCCACTATTGAACGATTCCTCATCTGTAACCTGATATTTGTTTAATCAATTCATCCCTCGGTTTAGGGGTTTTTTTTTAGAAGAACTAATCTCGAGTGTGAATTTTAAACTAAACTTGCTCTTTTCAATAGAAATTTATTAACTTGTTTTAACAATTGATTTTTATTCCAAAAACTAATTTACCTTTCAGGGATTAAATGATAGAGTTATGGTTTATAAATATAATAAATCATGTAACGTGACAAGTTTTAAAGCTTTGATTATTTTTTTATCATAAAAGGGAAGAACAATGTTATTATGATATACTCTCTAAATCTGAATCAGTCAAAAATTTCACTGATTTCATTCAGTGACCTATTTCTAGCTAATTCATCAGTGAATTTTGACTGAATTTCAGTGAAATTGACTGAACCTCAGTCAAAATTCACTGATGAATTAGTTAGAAATGGGTCACTGATTGAAATCAGTGAAAATTTTGACTGATTCAAATTTAGAGAGTAGGGTTTAATAAATAATGAGACAAGTCAGCATATGAACAGAGGAGAATAAATAACGGGTATCAATGGGGTTTTACGGCTTTATGTTATGCACAAATTGACATCTAATTTCTGTCAATTAATGTCCAAAAGCGATGTGTGCAAACTTGGATCTGCAAACAACAATCAATGGTTCAAACATACTGGGAATAAGTAAAGCGAGTGTAATATTCAAGGCAGCTGCATTATCGGCAATGTTTGCAATTATCACATTTCAACTCTCGAAATCAAGTTAGGTTCGAAATTGTCATTGATAATCGCTTAATGATTCTCATAAGTCTAATTTTCATTATGACAGACATTTTTCTATTAATCACATTGGCAGAAAAGATGTGTGACATGAGAATATTTAAGACATGAGAATAACAACCCGTTAAAGAACATTTGAAGTTGGCCTCCCAAGTAATAGTTAAAATAACCTAATTTAGGGGCAAACTTCAAATGGTCTTTGCCGAGCTGTCATTCTCATATCTTCACTTAAATAATATAATGCTGCGTTTATGGAGAGAGAATTTATTTTGCTCTTTACCTTCCCTTTTAAAATACTCTACAAATTTGCATTAAAATTTTATTCTGATATATAAAATAGATTTTGTTAAAGGCAAAAACAATTTTCCATTATTATACTCAATGGTTTTGGACAGGTGAAATCTACCTACATATGACCGGGAACGTAAGTCTAACCATCGTATACGGCGCTGACAGCTCTTATCGATCAGTGGAGGCTGTAATATGAAGTAGATATATACAATGCATAATACACGTGAAACTGGTTCATTCTATATCCTTCTTGTCTGATGCGCTTCATAATTCATGTAATTATATACCTTACACCCCGAGGCAAAGCTGACACTTATAGGTTTAATTCATTCTCGTCTGGATTTTAAAGGCTCTGCCTCTTGGTCTTCTCGAAAATTTCAGAAACTACTGTATCTGATTTTATAAAATAAAAATATTAAATAAATATTTTTAAGTAAAAATATATTTATTTATATTTAATATACTTTTACTTAAATATATTTATTTAGATATATTTTTAATATAAATAAATATATTTGTAAAATATATATTTTACAATAAATATATTATAGAAATATATTAAAAGTATATTTGTAGACTCTATTTTAATAATTAATTGCATTTTGAAAATAAAAAGTTAAGTTACGCCATTCAGGATACGAAAGTGGCATTCTCAAATTGTGGCCTGTAGGATGAGGTTTGTCGAAGTAAATTGGCGGGTAAGGGTAAATGGGGATGCGTTGAGGTAATAGATTAAGTGGATTAAAGTGATTTGGATCATTAGTGGTAACAATTAGGAGAGAAATTACCTTTATGAAGAATATGCACTATTTTTTCACTATTATTTATTCTAAAATCCTACATTCTAAATTTGTAAACAATATATTTCGAGCTTTTAGTGGCATTTTGCTCTGAAATAAAATTTGATTTTTTTACAGTCTTTAAATCCTCTGAAACATCAAGAAATGGTTTAGGTAATTTTATTAATATGAATTAAGTCTCCAAACGCAATAAAAATAATTAATAAGGGGATCGATATATTTATGTACAGAAAATCGGAGCATTATTTTTAGTTTCTTGGCACAATGAGCGTGTTCGAGGTTGTTGCGTCCATTAAATGAGAAAGAAGAGGGCTTTTAAACTCAGCTCATTGAGCAATCGACTTTTTATGTGGAAGTAATGGCAACGCATTTCATAGAAAACAAACTATTTAAGAGAAGATATGACTTTCAGCATATATATTCAAGATAGCAATATAAAATTCCGTGAAAAAAGACAGATAATTTGTGTGAAAGAAAAATTACATTTGAAATTTATATTTTCCTGGCTGATATTTCTCTTTATAGGAAGGGACTCTCATTATTAATCGAGTTAAAAAAATACCCTTTATAAAGTTAAAGTATAGAGGTTATAAAATACCCTTTATAAAGTTAAAGTATAAAGTGTATAAAATACCCTTTATATAGTTAAAAAATACCCTACCAGACATACGTCTGGCAGAATAAAACTGAAAATGGAAATTCATACTCCAACATTTGTTATAAATTTTACGAATTTTATGCTACCGTTTGTGTCGCAAGAGGGAAACCCGCAAAAGTCTATGAAAACTGCGCACTAGGTATGGTTATGATCTAAAAGAGAAGTATTAAATTCTATTACGCAAGGAAAAATGCATCGTATTATTTATTTTATACGATTCGTGTTAAATCGATATTTTTAAGCCAATTTTGGACATAAAACAAATTATTTTTAATTTGTTGCCATTTAAAGCAAAATGATCGCAAGTTGATGAAAATTTGTGGGCTTAATCTACATAAAATAAGCTTCAAACTGATAATTTGTGGATTAAAATAGAACCACTGGTTTTGAAGATATTGACTAGAATAGAAAACAGTGAAAATCTCGATTTTCACTTTTTTAGCTTTCTCAATTTTTAATGACAATTTATTAATAACATTTTTACCGAACCTGGCAATTAATCTTCGTCATAATAATTACTTTCTCTGGAAAATTCTGTTTCAAATGAGCTATTTTTGAAGTTATTTTGACTATTTTGCATTCAGATATCGAATTTAAAGCACAGTAAGGAGTGAAAATTTCACTATTCACTTTTTCATCAAATAACTTCGCAACCACTGCAGATTTTACATATTTCTAGAGATAGTTTTACAGCTTACCTTCCATACTTTATGTTTAAAGTATTTCATAGACTGTTTACAGAACGTGACATCGATTGAACATGTTTTTTGTTTGTTTTTCTAAGACAGTAAATCAAACTCCTTATAAGAAATGAATGCTCACAAATAATATTGCAGAAATTGTGTCATCTTGAACATATTTCGCATTAGAGTAAATTCCCCTGTATCGGATATTAACCACGATTTATACGTAGTGCAGTTTTCATTGACTTTTGCGGGTTTCCCTCTTGTGACACAGATTGTATATATGCGTGTCATATTCTACAAATGCTTCATATCATTTTTATGGACAAATTAAAAGACCAATTGATATTGTGGAATAAATCATTCTGTACTAATTTGAATTTTATTTTTTTACCGATATCGATAATTACATGGTTCGTATTGAAATCAAGTTTTTTTTAAAATTCAAATTCCTGTATAGCTGCGTTTTTCGATATACAGAATTACACTCAAGCTCAAAACTAATAAATTTATTTAAAAATTTAGGAAATGTAGAGAAACAGACTCACTCTTCATTGTAACGAATTTTGCAAAAGAAATCTCTAACTTTAAAAAGTAAAACTTGGTATTTAATTGTGTATTTAAAAATAATTATTTGGAGTTTTTCTATTTTTTATTCTGCTTTAACTAAATATTCTTTACAGTGTGTTTACTTTTCTCGATTACATAAATCGATAAAAAGCTTTTTATGTTGAGATTATCATTTTGAGTTTGAGTGTACACTCTGAATATCCATAAAACCAACCACGGAACTTCGTCTTCCCACATCTGAAATAGCATTAACGATTTTCAAATTCTTAAATAATCCATTAGAGATCTGCGCCGCCACTCAGACGCCGGCCGCCGATTTTTCCTATCTGATAAGACGCCGCCGATATTCATTCGGCGCGCCGGCGTGACGCCGTTCACAATATTCGGCGGCGTCTATCGCCGACGCGACTATTGTAAGACCAATGAGGGCTCAAATTGGCCACAAACTTAAGTTTTTGTAGCAAACTTTCTTCTACTAAGAGTTAATATCCTAAAATTTATTAACGTCCTAAAGTCCTATTTTGCAACTCCAAAAGTTCTTCGAATTTCAAATTTTAAGCATCAAATTATATACCTAATGTCAAATAAACTGTAATTTAATAATAAAATTTATGGGTTTACTTAAAATAATCAAATAATGTCTTTGTCTTGACCTGAAAAAGTTAATAATGTGACCAGGAAAAACCGGGAAATGACCAGGTACTTGAAATCGGCGGATGAATCGCGAATACTTCTGTTACTTTTTCGTTCTAGCGGTTGGTTTAATTATTGCTCATATTATTTATCGATTGTTTTTAAGTATTTATTAAATTTTATAAATAAATTTTGTTTTCTATCATCTTCCTATCTGCAAACAATAAAATAAATTACCAAATAGACCGTTTTAGTACCCCCTGCCGATATTGACGCCGCACAGTGGGGCAAAATGACGAAAAAAATGTTCAAAGTACGATTCCAGCTACAATTTTCAATCGATTTCAACGGTTCTCTTAAAATGAAAGCTAACTAATTTTTTAAGAGATACCATGAGGCCAATTTTTAAAAAAATTTCGTTTATTAACTTTTTTTAAACATAAATAAAGTGATTTTCGAAAAATTGTAAAATTTAAAATATTGTTGCTTTCATAACACGTAATTAATTCATAATGATTGATATTAGTGTGCTATTGATAAATGAACGTTCGTGAAGCATAACTTGCTAGTTTATTATAAATAAATAATTTGTTACTAACCATAGTATTGTTGTAAACAATGGTAGGTGATTTTTGAATGATTTTGGATATTCATTAAGTGATTTTCGTTTTCAATCCAATTTAAAGTAATATTCAAACATTAAAAAACAACAATAAATATATTTTTTATTGTTATAAATAAATTTTATAAACAAATGCCCAGTTTGAGTAATTTTTGAGTGTTTGAGGTACTTTTTTTAAAACGTGTTTTGTTTGACTTGCCAGTTATGTTTCAGTAAACTATATTGTTATTTCATAACAACTGTGATTGTTATAAACCAATTTTATAAACACAGTTTTATGAACACAATTTTATAAGTTTAAGCAATTTTTAAGAGTTTCGGGTACGTGCTTTGCTCAGGAACTAATAGTTAAAGAAAACTAAGATCCTTTTGATATTTATCCCATAATAACACCGAACTGTATTAATGCAATATTGGCAAGCCCAACAAAGCACGTTTACAAAAAAAGTACCTGAAACTCTTAAAAATTGCTCAAACTGTGCATTTGTTTATAAAATTTTTTTAGAACAATCACACTTGTTATGAAATGACAATATAGCTTACTGAAACATAACTAGCAAGTCAAATAAAACACATTTTAAAAAAAGTACCTCAAACTCTCAATAATTGCTTAAACTAGTAATTTGTTTGTAAAATTTGTTTACAACAAACACATTCGTTATGAAATGGCAATATAGTTTACTGAAGCATCACTGCCAAGTCAAACAAAGCACGTTTTAAAAAAAAAGTACCACAAACTCTTAAAAATTGCTCAAACTGTGTGATTATTTATAAAATTTGTTTATAACAATAAGAAATATACTTATTTTTGCTTCTGAATGTTGGAATTTTACTTTAAATTGAATTGAAAACGAAAATCACTTAATAAATATCCAAAATCATTCAAAAATCACCTACCATTGTGTACAACAATATAATTGTTAGTAAAAAATTATTTATTTATAATTAACTATTAAGTTATGCTTCGCGAAAGTTTATTTATCGATTATACACTAGTATCAATCATTCTGAATTAATTACGTATTATTAAAGCAACAATATCTTAAATTTTACCATTTTTTTCCACTTTATGTTTAAATAAAGGAAATAAAAGGAATTTTTTTAAACGTCAAACCAAATTCACGTCGGCGCAGACCTTTAAATATAATTCTTTATAATTTTATCTTATGAATAGACCGGCTTTTTGTAAAAAAAATGAACTTCATAACTCTTTCTAAAAATTATCTAGATTCTAAGTCTAAAAGCAACTTTGACGAAAATCCCCACATTAAATTGCAAAACGGAACCCATACAATGAAAGATTCATAATATGCTTTTAAAACAAATCCTGTCAAAAAAAAAACAACAAAACTTCCTAATCAAGCAATCAAGCTCTGTTGAATCTCGAATCAATACAAAATTGTGCTTAATTACACAGAGTGAAAGTGCTAAATCTTTTTTATAATACAATTTTGTATTTTGTCAAGGTTTTATTACTTTTTATAAATATATTTTAAATATACTTCTGTGTTTTTGAAGAAGGATTATGAACATATAAATGTCTACCTTAGTTGTCTTGGAAATAAATCGACCATGCGAAACCGCAGCATCTGCTTGGGTTGAATGTGCTAAACCTGTGGTTCCAACGACCGTGAATTGGGTTCCACAGTCACTTAGGACCAAAAGATACCACAATAATATCAAAGGGAACAAAAAAACTCTATCCGCCTTGCAATTATAAACCAAAAATGAATTCCATATTCAGATTACTGTGTTTTTTATACCAATGGTACCTAAATATTTGATATGCTTAGTCCAATGGACGATATTTATATCATCATTGAAAAAGAAAAAACTTTTTATTTATATATAAAAGGTTTCCGCAAATGGTACCTAAATATTTGATATGCTTGGTCCAATGGAGGATATTTATAATTCATCATTTAAGGAGAAAAAGCTCTTTATTTATAAAAGGTGTGCTTGGGATTAGGGTGGTCTAAATTTTTTTTCGAATTTTCATGAAAATCGCCCCCAAATTTGTTCTAATCCACAAAAAAATCAATGCGTTGTTTTTTTAAAAGTGATATTTAGAGTTTTCGCTAGCTCCATGAAGTTTAACACGTATTTGCCATAAGAGAAAAAGACGATTTTGTAAATTTTAATCAGAATCGTCACTAATAGGTGAATCGAGTTGAAACTCAATATTTCTCTTCACAGTTAGCTACAGAATATGAATCAAATATTACTTTTTAAATATCACCCCCATAAGACTGTTTTATAGGGTCCCAAAAAACCCCCATAAGTGAAAAATTGGGTTTTGCGAGTTTTTGGCGCTAATTATGATTTTTTGCGGTTTTTTGAATACAAATTGTTTTTAATACATAGAGTATTACTTTCTATTGATATGTATGATATATATGTTTAAATAAATGGTTTAAACAATTTACTATTGTATATAGTAATTTCCTCTTAGAATAGAGTAGCGATGCATTCAAGCGAGATCTCGTCTTTCAAGATCTTGTCTCGATGTTGTCTTGTCATTATTAAGAATCTTGAAAAAATTATTGAATGACCCTAATCTATATGTCACTATGGTTACCTAAACATATGCACCCTACTTCATGTTGTCAATAGCAAGACTTCTCGAAAAAAACATTTAAAAAATTTGATTCTTCAGGAATCTTGGTTAAAAATATTCTCGAAATTTCGAGCGATATAAAGCAAGATCAAGATTTTCTTGTCTTGAGGTACATCACTAGAATAGAGTTAGAAAGTCACGGTTTTTTCCCAATTTTTTAACATTTTTACAACTTTCCAGTTAGAGCGAGGGACTAATCACTTAAAGTTAATAGAAATAATTTTTATAACAATTTATTATTATTTATAACAATATTCTCTTAGAATAATGCTAGAAAGTTGCGGTTTTTTATAAAATTTTTCACTTTTTGTCCACTTTTCAATTAGAGAGAGGTAATAATTCATTTAAGTTACCAATCATAATTTTCTAAACAATTTATTATTTTTTTCAATAATATTCTCTTTGAATAATGCTAGAAAGTTGCGGTTTTTTCTGAAATTTTCAACTTTTTGTCCACTTTTTTTTTAGAGTGAGTTAATAATTAATGAAATTTAGAGAAAATAATTGTTTAAACAAATTATTATTATTTATACTATCTTCTCCCATAGTAATGCTAGATAGTTGCGGTTTTTTCTGAAATTTTTAACTTTTTGTCCACTTATCACTTAGTGAGGTAAAAATTAATGCAATTAAACAAACATAGCTGTTTAAACAATTTATTATTATTTATAACAATAATAATCGGTGGGGAGATTTATAACAATATTCTTTCAAAATAATTCTAGAAAGTTACGATTTTTTCTAAAATTTTCAATTAGAGGGAGGTAATAATCATTTCAAGTTAGCAAACATAATTGTTTATACAATTTCTGTCTGTATGTCTGTCTGTCTGTAGATTTTTTTTCTTGTTAGCACGATAACTTTCGAAAGAATTGACAGATTGGATTGGCCTTTAGTATATTCTTTTAGTGTCCTAAAATGAAGGTCAACTTCGTTAGCCAGCCATTTTGAATAAAAATTCAAAAAATCATAGCATTTTGAAAATTTATTGAGACCACTTTTTTTTGCAATTTACAAATTCTATGAACAGATGTTCATAATACCCAGAAAGAAGAATAATTTATCTTCATGACATTTTTCAATAAAATGAAAATTATCAGACTTATAGCATTCTGAAAATTCAAAAATCAAAAGAAAATGATTTTAAGCCAAACATAGCAGGATATGAAAAAAAGTCACGAGAAGAAAAACATTTTTTTTTGCTTTACAACATTGGTATAACAACTTTTTAAATTTTAAAAAAAATCGAAAATTCAAATTTTCGCGCCAAAAAACGTGAGATATGAAAAAATATTCAATAGAAAAATTATTGATCTTAAATAGATCTACAAATTTTTTTGCTGACCATTTTTTGATAGGATAAGCAGTTTTCGTTTTATTCTTAAAAATTTGGTTAAAAAATTTAAAAATTCAATTTCCCCACCAAAAAACATGAGAAATTCTTACAAGAAAGAATGATTGGCCTTAAAACCAATTTTGGCCTTAAATTAATTTTAAGGCCAAAATCCAATTTTCGATTAACCGTTTTTTGATCGGATAAACAATTTTCATTTTAATTGTGAAAAATACTGTTAAAAACATAACTAATTTTTCTTCACCAAAGAAGCACCTTTCTAGTGTGCTTTAGCACACTAGAAAGAAAGATTTCGTTAGCCAGCTATTTTTTATGAACGGTTTTAGTGCATCAAAAAACGCTTTTCGAAAATTAAATATACCATTTACAATTTCTCCTCTCAAAATCGGTGAAATCCTTGAAAATTTTTTAAATCTAGTAAAATCTTCTGAAATCGGTAAATATTTTTTGAAATTTATTGAAATCGTTTAAAATCCGTAGAAGTCGTTCATATTCATTAAAATCTGTCGAAATCTTTAGAAATTTCTTGAAATTCATTGGAATCTATCCAAATATCATAAAATCCTTTACAATGTTTAAAAACTCCCTGAAATTCTCTAGA